>JACEGR010010825.1:0-17387 GCA_014170235.1 Listronotus bonariensis | reverse complement strand
TATTATAATTTAAAGCGTTTAATCTAGTTAACATAAGTGGCTTAAATAGTAAAACTTTATTTTATAAGTTAAAAAGATACACATTAAATTATGTAATATGTTTCCTTTAAAGTGAAAAATTATATTGTGCAATTATTTAACTTTAATTTTATCTCGCTACACTCGATTTCTCTATCAAGTTATCGTACATTTTTCCATTTTAGATATCTTAAGAAAATAGTCTTTTCTGTTTTCTTTTAATAGTTCATTTCTTTAAAAACACATTCATAAATTCAAGGAAGTTCCGGCAATCATACGTAATAACTCTTGCAGCACCTGGCTCTAAAAGCATTTTTCTCTGAATCCTAAAATAAGGAAAATAAATCGAATTTCAAGAAAAGCTAATTTTCTCTTTTGATTAATAGCCTCAAAAATATTAATGACAATTTTCTTGTCAGGACCGTTTTATCCAAATCCTTTAGACTGATGACTCCGTTTCATTTGCATAATCGGAATAGATGTCAGCCAAAAGTGGTATCAAGATAACTAAGTAACAAAAACGGGGCTTTTTGTTAACTTTGCAAATAGCTTAGTGTACCCACTAGTACAATCCCCACAAAAATTATCGCATATTTGCTCGTTTTTTTCATAAGCTTTAATACAAAAATAATTTTTTATACGACTGCTATGTAAAACGCCTAAAATCGCACGCCAGTCATTTTGAAAGTGATGTTTTGTACATGCCGTGTCCAACCATTGCACACGGCGCACAGTGGGGCAGATTTGCAAGAAAGTTGGCATTAATTCAACTAATAAAAATTGGGGGTTCAGGTGATTTTTTTACTTCAGGGAGACTTGTTATAAAAAATTAAATTATATTTTTTCGAAAAAAATATACATACTTTTTTCACTTTTTAAAATTTTCTTGTCTACATGGAAATATACATATTTTATTAAAGTATTATTATTAACTCTATTACCCAGCATAAATAAATAAAACTGTTTTAAAAATAAATAGCTTCTTGAACTAACCAATTAAAATCTAAAATATTAATCGGAATCGGATAAAGAGTTCTCACTATCTGTTAATAACGCATCTGAAGATGAAATGTTTGTTATGTCGGGGGAAACAATTAGTTCAAAAACTTCCTTTGGATAATGTTTTAGTGGTTTTTGTAAAAACTAGTCTAAAACTAGTAATTACTGGATCAGATGACACTAATAATAAATTAAATACGTCGTCATTACATTTCTCACGGGAAGATTTTCTGGAGAAATTTTCTCTATACCTTTTAAAATTTTTATTTTGAGCTTCCTAAGCCTCTTCTGATAGCTGGCCAATCCGTACTATAAAGTTGGAAATAATATCTGGTCCCTGAATTAGTAGTTTATGTACAGTGGGTGGCATGTAATACCAAGAATACAATTGCACAAAACACTTGGCGGTATCATTTTTAAAATTACGGATATTGATGTTATATCCACTAGATGACGTGCATCCTTTTTATCAAATTTTTATCTAAACCTGTAATTTGGGAGGTCATATCTGAGTTGCTAAAAAGTCTTCTTGCGGTATTTCCATCATTGGAGTTTCCAAAACTTTGGTCTATCGACAATTAACCCCATTTGATCTTTAAATTCTTTTTGAATGCGTATTTTAATTTAAGCAATAATTTCTTTGTCTTCGTTTTGAAATCGCCATTTCTTTACTGGTAATTTGTAGCTCACATTCAAAAGATCTTATCCAACAGTGTAATACTGATATGCCAAAGTCCAAAGTTGACGGATTGTAAGATCGATTTTATTTTATCTATATTGTTCATATCTTTAGCACTAGCCCCACAAATATAACAACGTTGCGTAGATGTAGTATCTGTCACTGCGTTACATACTTTACCGTCCACCATAGTAAAAAAAAGCTTTTGTGAGACTGACAAAATTTTGCTTTCGAATGTTAGAGATGAATTTACAAGATTTTTTATTTCCAAATCCATTCGGTTCTTTTCATCAGTTGAAACCTTTGTTGATTTTTTTTGAAATATTAGTTTTATTGGACGGCAATATCTAGTGGATGACGGACGTGGATTCTGCCAAAGTACAGTTTTATTTTTAGCTGTCTCACATATTAGTTAGATAGGAACAATACAAGATATAAAAACACTTAAAACATCCGCATCAGGCCCTAAACATTTTTGTTTGTATGCTGAATGTCCCGAGCTGCCATCAAAGCCCCACTTAGAAATTAAACATAAGTTATTTAATTTTTCCCAACCTATACTGCATAAAACAGCATTTTGTACAATTATCAAACGTTCAACGGTATGATTTAATAGGCCTTGAAGCGTTACCTGAGCAGATGTAGGTGTAATCGTTATAGTATTTTTATTTGGATAGCAAGTTTTCTTTGCTTCTTGTATTTGTTTATAAGATGGAAACTTTTCCGGATCTTTCGAGCTTATTATGTTATATTGATGCCTAGTTAATTTTGCTTCTACCATAGTTGACAACGCTTCTTCTTTAGACATCTTATTTACACTATTTTTTTTAACGGACATAACGGCTTCTTTATATTTAGATGCTTCCGTGGGAGAGCGGATAATATCCGCAACTAATTTTGAGGCCACGACTTCTCCAGATGCTCTTAAACTCATTGATGTTGCATATTCCAGTTCTAAAAGTGATTTATTTTTGCGAAGATCTTCTGTTTTTTGTCGCTTGGTTGTCTCAGAACAAGCATCAAAAGTTTTCTCCGGGCGGCTAGGGTTTCTTACAGAAGTAGATGTAACATCATACAGGGAAATTCAACAGAAGATTCTAACCACTCTTTATTATCCGATAAAAATTTAGATTCTTTACGACCCGCTTTGTTCCATTTTTCCTTAAAACGATATGTGAACAAGAAAATTTGGTGGTAAACTTCGTTTAATTTTAGTTCAGGGCAATTAGTGCGTTCCACCATGTGTTTTTTTAAAAAGTAAATTTATCTTCCATTCTTTTATATCCAGTGTTTCTCATAATATTAAAGAACTCAATTTTTTTAATAGGCAATACATTTGAACGTGAGTCTGCAACAATAATAAAGGTGACATAGTAAAGATACCTTTTTGGGGAATACGCCTGGCTATGCAAAAAGCGATATAGACTGAAAAGCGCAAATTTGCGCAAAAAAAATATTTATAGCTAAAACCTAGAGTAGTTGTTCCATAATACCACACAAAAATTAAAGTGTGTAAACTTGTGACAATAAACTAAAACTTCATGGTTTTCAGAAAATATTAAAAATTCTAAAACTATTTGCATAGACATATTTAATATACCATATCTAAGACATAAATCAAAACACAAAAATAGGATATTAAGAATTTAAAAGTACTTACTAGAAGCTACTAAATCCATAATTATACCGATGTGTTAAAGGGTGTACGAAAAATTTACAACCACAGAAACATTCGTGACAAAATTCGTCAATTTCGTATACACGTACTAACAAGTAGCAAATCATTTGTTTGTTGAGCTGCTGCGCTGTGTAAAACTAAGTTACAGGGTTTATTTATGGGGAAATAACGCGTTGGTATGTTTTTTGTATAAAAACATGTATTACCGAGTTTTTGCTTAAAAATGGTTTTTGTATTAAATGCCACGTTTTGCATACCGCTGCCCCAATGTGCGGCGTGTGCAATCTTTGCGCACGCTTACCTGAAAGAAAAAACGTTTAAATTTACCTTACGACTAATAAGGTAGTAGGACACCTGTTAATATTATTGTTAAGGTTGTCTTATTTTCCTTGTTACCGTGTAACATATTTGTCACTGTCATTTTATTTGAAAAATAATTTTACAAAAAATCAGATATCTTAGCCTTCGTCCCAAAAATATAACGGAAAAAAGTTTTTTTTAATTATTGCAACGGCAAATGCACGAAACAGGTTGTTGGTATTAACAAAATAGGAAGTATGGCGAGAAAATTAGATGAATTCCTGAATCTGCCGACTCCAGAAAACTACACTAGTCACTGCTTTCGGCGATCATCGGCCAAAGTATTAGTTAATGTAGGAGGTGACATGCTGACGCCATGGGGGCTGGAATTCCAGTGCCGTTGCAGAAGGATTTATTGGCGAATCGATTAAAAACAAACTAAAAATATTTAATGAAATAATGGAGTCTGTAAAGCCATCGTCGAGCAACATTCCCTCGAAATCCATGTTGCAGCCTTTGCCAAAAAGTAACATAGTTCAGAGTTCACATTCATCAGAATATTCTTTAAACATTATTTAAAATCATTATGAGAAGAAAAAAGACCTTCCAATAATGAATCTGGAAAACTCGAATATTACAATTAATTATAATTAATATTTTATTGTTATTTTACTAATTTATATAAACTGGTTTAATTATTATTGTAATTATTAATATTCTTAAAAAATTAAATAAATTACCAACAATTTTTTATTTTTTCGTGGTTGTAGTTGTTATGTGCGGTCGAATAAAAAGTATAGTATGCAACACGTTTGAAATCGCCTCATTGCACACTCGTGTGACTTACGGCACTCGCCTACGGCTTGGGCCGATAAACTATCACACCCGTTGCAAGGAGCCTTTTTCAAAACTTGTTACACAATATACCCTAATGTACATGCCAATATCGTTTTAATATTTATTTAAAAAAATAAAAATATAAAAAACAATTAAATAAAAATGTAGAATAATGTTAAGCAAAGGTAAAGCTAAAACTGACATTTTATTTACCTTGTAGGGTATAGCGAAATCTAAACGAGATAGAACAAATTTGTGCACAATTGCACAATCTCGATTTTGATTTTCAAAACAAATTGTTATTTGTTGTGTAAGCAAATCATGGCTAAATAGATTTGTTTTAAAAATAAAGAGTGTTTCTTAAATTTTGTTATTTTGGCCAGGCACTTGTAACTAAATGTTAGTGTTAGGGATGTTTTACTTAGAATACAGTGGCGTGACTGCATTTTTTCTTTTGACTTTTATTTTAAGTTATAACACAAAATTAGGTTTTTTTAAATGTCTTTTTTTTTTACGGTTTTAAAGGACACCCTTCTATTAGTGATAATATATATTGGGTTTTCTATTAAACAAAAAATGTTGTATTACACTGGGTTAGTAAAAAGTACCGCAACTTTAAAATAACTTTCAAATCGGTAAAGCTATATTACCAAATTTGGTATCTAAGGGGTTTTGGAATTAAATAGTGATATCGGCACTGTTGTCAGATTTCCCAGTTTTTTGCTACAAGTGTTAATTTTAGTTTACGAAATGCCTAATTTATTTTTATTGCAGTAAATTGGACGGATAAAGTTTAGTAAGTTTCTAAATCTTTAAAATTCTGTCTCTATTAGTTGTTAAGATATAATACACTACACTTTCCGCAAAAAGTAATTTAGGGCCTGACATGCCTAATTGATCAGTGAAATTAACATTGTTGTCCTTTTTAATAGAATTGCGGTTTTGTCTAATTATGGTAACTAGTAAAGATTAAATTTTTAAAATTTGAAATCGTTACTAAAGTTGGCACGTTTTTTTATTGCAATTAAAATAAATTGGGCATTTCGTTTTAAATACCAAAAATATTACATGTAGCGCAAAACTGTAAAATTACTACTTACCAAGAAACCCTTAAACGCCAAGTTATGTAAACGCAGCTTAAGTGGTTTTAGAGATATTTGAGCGCATTTAAACTTTTTACCTAAAATGTGGTGCTGTCATATCTTAGCAGCTAGTAAAAATAGAATTTTTGAATTTTTTTGACTTATTAATGTTAGTCTGCGTAATTTTTTGTAATAAAAATAAATGGGACATTCTATTTAAAAAACGGAAAAGATTCGTGTAGCACCAAAAAGGGAAATCTAGCAACGATACCGATATTACTATTAATTTTTTATGCCCAATACCTTCCACATACCAAATTTGGTTAATGTAGCTTTAGCGGTTTTAAAGATATTTAAGATTTGCAGTACTTTTTACTAACCCAGTAGGTTTAAAATAAAATTTAATGCAAAAGTATTGGTACGCCACTGTATTTAACATAAAAAACCTTAAACTTTTCTAGTTACATTTTTTACGTTACGGTTTCGTAAGCACATTCAAGTGAATCTTTGATTTGGGCGATCGTAAATCGCGTCGGTTTTCGTCGACCAAAAGTCCTAGAAAACCGTATAGTAGCCTAATATCAAGCGAGTTACCAAAGCCTGGCAAAATTGATAAAATTTGAAACACTCTGTGTCTGCAAATTAAATAGTTAGTCATGATTTACTTTAATCGCTAAATTTCTTCTAAAAATTTAAATTATGATTGTGCAATCAGAGTTGTTTTATCTCTTTTTGTTTTCGGCAAAAAAAAATGTATATTCTTAATTCGCTCTGCATGATCTACTGTTGAAAGGGAGTAATTAAATTTGTAATAATAATTTATTTACAAATAATATTACTTGCTATAAACTCCGGTATGGAAAACATATTTTATTATACAGGTTTTTAAGAGGCGGTAGGTTGGTTCCCAATTCAAAATCCACACAACATTTTTGTGAAAATGTTTTAACTAAGTAAATGTATTTTTTTAGACAATAATAAAAACAAATATTTTTATTAAAAAGTGCAAAAACAAACAATTTTTGCATATGAAGCTAAACCATAGCACTCAGTATTTTAAGTTAATTCCTGGATTTCAATTTTAAATTGTCCATTTACTTTTTATTACCAACTGATTGACAAGTGGTTAACAGGAAAAATAACACAATTCAAATAGATTTTTAAATCGGTATTCAGTTTTAATTGTTGAACAAAAATTTAAATTCCTTGGATTTAATTTTTAAAAACATTTTAAACGGATATTAAATAAAAATATAAAAAAAATAATAATAAACATTTAAACAAGTGCATTTTCTGCCCCTTTTTGTTTGGTATAAAAGTTAATAATAGTGTCACACCCTGATTTGAGGTGTAACTAGGGATGTAGCTCAGGTTTAAAAATGAAAGATGTAAATTAAAATAATCGCCCAAATTTATTTATTAAAATATTAAGATTAAGTTTATATGTGATGGTAGCACATTTTAGAAATATAAAAATATAAATTGCAATACTTACATTAAAGTTGCAGTAGCCGGACGGACCCCAACACTCAGTTTATCGAACATCGCTAGTTAATTTCGACCGCGCGCGTTACTTGTCGATACCGGATTGATTCCAAACTATTTCGCGATTTACCGTGTTTGGCAATTCTGCAGATTTGGCGATTTTTTACATATCCTGGGAAACAATAGGTTTATGAACTTCTAAAACCGCCAAAAGTGCAGAATAAGTAAATTTTGTTTAATTTTGATATTTTACGCAAATCAAGGGGTTTGGTGAACTCCCTAGATTGCTTACTTGTGAGAATAGTTGAATTTGTTTAATTTTGAAGAATATTAATTATAAACAATTAATCTGTTTGAAAAATGATATTTTTTAAGTGAATGAACTTTTATAAAGAAATTATTAAATTTATTTGTTACCAAAAATAATTGTTCCTTGACATTTCCCTCCGGCTACGGGAAGCTGGACCCCAGCTTAAAAAAATGCAACCAATAAAATAATAATAATAATAATAATAAAATATGAAAAATGATAGCAATGTTTGAAAAAAGAAAAAAATATATATGTTTGGAAGTAAAAATTGTAAGGCAAAATTTATAATGAATAGATAAAGAATTTTTTTTCTTAAATCATTGCTTTCATTTTTTCATAAAATTGTTCCCTAAAAATAATTAAAAATACTTATACAAAAAAATTTAAAAATTACAATTACACACACTTCTCACAATTAAAACTTTAGCCACGCCATTTTTACCATTATAAGTTCTCCAATATGTCTACACAAAGCACTAAATGAAAGGAACCAAGTAGCGAAAGTCCGAATACGGATCTGTCCATGGGTAACCCGCACTGTTGGCCCACCTTGCTGTTTGCCGAAGGAAAGTGCGCCAGCCGTTGTCAAAGTCCTAAATTTATGCAATCTAGGTCTGTCGAATACTTCTGCAGCGAGGATGCTGTATTTTCTTTTAATCTGTGGTCTAAGAGATGACTTGTGGAGATGACATACATCCTAACATAACCCCAAAATTTCAGAGACAAAATTGTTTTTTCAGCAATTTTTCTTTCTCAAAAACAAGGCACGTGTTTCGGCGATTTTTTGTGGAATTTAGCTGTGAGACCACTGTGATTGTGTAGTGATTTCTGAAATGATGTCGTTGGCGACCAACTTGTGTGCTCGCTCGCCCGTTCACTCGCAAAATGCCTTGTAGTTTGTGCGCGTTCGTCGTTTTGTTGGTCATGCTTCTTTGGATTACTTGCTCTAGTTCGTTTACCATGGCTATAACGAATGTGGATAGGCCCCATTTATCAGGTGAGTTGTTTCGTTAAGTTCTTTGCAGACTGCTGATTCGACCCTTTGATTTTGCAGGTGGCTAACGGTAGTGGAGTTTGGCTCGACAGGCAGGTGTACCCCATCAGCGTTGTTCGCTCTGTATAGACGGCAGTGCTTACTATGGTTTGGTTTTGGATCTTATTCTGGAGGCTTCAGTATTGTTGACGTGGAATCGTTTTTCGTTACATGAAACAAAAGAACAAAGTGTGAGTATGTGCTATTATATTTAGCTAAATATTAATATAAACGTAAACTTATTAAAACTTTTATTAATATAAATATGATATTTCAAGACTGCATAAAAAAAGATAAAAAAACAATAGAGCATACAAGGCTTATTTTCCTTATTTTTGTGGGTATGCATCTAGTTACATGGTATAGATAAAAAAATAGATATGTTTTATTATTATAATAACTATTCAGTATTTAGATGTGCAGAATTTTAAATATCTTGTTTATAATATTTTCTTTTTAAAGATCAAAATAAATTTAAAAGCATACACCTTATTCAATACAATGCAGATATGCAAATACTTAAATGATTGGTATATCATTTTTTCTAAATATTAATTTGTTAACTTGTAAAAAAATATATATATTTTGAGATCACAAATAAAAGCAAAAAAATTGTCTCATGTTAAAAAAATAAATGTTTTTAACTTCTTTGGCACTATTATTAGTGCTAATTTATGTAGGGTTTTAACAACCTTCCTGTCCAGTTATATGCCTCTATCTCCTACCTACATATTTAAATATTTATGTGTATTATAAGTTATATTTTAATTCAATTAAGCATTTTTTAATGCAAGTAGATGACCCCAGCATCTAAGTATTAAATTATTTTAAAATCTAGTGTTGTTTCAATTTACAATGATATTTTTCCTTAAATCTTTTAAATGCTAGCTGCGATTAAGGCGTAAATAACAAGGTAAAAAGGAAGCACTAGAGGGATCCCAAGGGGTAAACATATTTTATCATTATCATATCATTTTATGTATATAACTTTTCTTTTGATAGAGCTAAAATTAGGGACATTTAGGCATAAATAAATGCCCCTACAACAATTACATATAATAATTATATATTAACTTATTTTATTTCGATACATTCTACTTCAGTTTGTATTTTTTCTCCAGGAGATAGGGACAGGAGGCTACTTGCTTCTATACTATATCTTAGGGTACGATTATCCCTAGTAAGATTTGATAATTCTATGCTTTCATTTGGTTGTGTCTGCTTAGAAATTTTATTAAATGCACTATTTCTTTTTTATTAAATTGATTTTTATTTTTAGATTGAAAACAATAAAAATAAATGAAGCGAACCATCAAGTATAGGACAAAGATAATTAAACAAGTGCAAATGAGTCCTAAAAGAGCATCATGAGCTATATTGGGAGTTGGTGTCAGGCCTTGTACACTAGGAATAATGGGAACTGCCACTGCCATTCTATGGTAGTTACACAGAAGATAAGCTACGAGGAGTGAAAGAATGATGTTCCAGGTTAAAAATAGTGTATCATTGTGACTTCCGTAAGTGTAGCTATAAGAATTTGTTGGGATGAATTGTTCTATAGAATCTAAAATATTTTTAATGGTAGTGCTAGTTGAAGTTAAATTCAAATGGGGTATGTTAAGAGTCCAGTTTGTGTTTAAACACTCTGAAATATTTTTGTAGGTGGGCGAAATATTATTTAATTTTGGATTTAGAATAAATGATTTTAAGTTTGACCAAGTTGCCGGAATAATGTGTGTCATACTTGCATCGTATGTTGTAGAAATATCTGGGCATGGAAATCTTTTGGGTATAACTACTTCATCCTGTGTATGCAAGTGGCAGCTGCAGGGAAGATTAATTTTAATGGCTCCTTGGTGAGAGTGTTTTGAGTGAATTTTGAAAGTTTTGTTTGAACTGCAAGAAACTAACAGATCTTCTTTTGGATGAGTTAGTATGTATGTTTCTTCATATATTTCGGAGATTATCATGGATGTTGCAGAGTGACAATTCATAGGACAGTACTGACTTAGATCCTGCACGGTTGTTCCCTCGTAAAGTTTTTTAGCACATTGTGGTCCTTGAATGCTGTCTGCTGAGAATCTCGGTATATAACACAGCTGGTCGTGGTAGGGCTTACATTGATGTAACCCTGTCCCAGATATTTGCCTCATTGTATCCTTGCCCTTTTTCGCCAAAGCCACTGCCATATAAAGTGGTTGGTGAGGTATGGCACATGTTTGGTTGAACCATGCGAATGGAGTAGTTACTAGCTCGTATAGCTGCCAATTTGAATATTTTTGTACTATGGGAATTTTTATATGAATGAATAATTTGTTGTCTGTAAAAGAACAATCACAAATTTGTATCTGGAAGTACTTAGAAATCTCTGATACTTGGATAGCTAGTCCTTGTGCTGAGTTTCTTATACTATCTTCTAATTTGTCCAAATCCTTTCTTAAAATTTTTGGGTGAATTATATCTGCTGGAATTTTATGATGCTTGCACGAGTCCAAAATTGACTGCCTCCGGAGAGCTCTTGTCAAAAGAACTATCCTTTTAAGGTTTAAATACTCATTAAACAGAGTATTTAATATCATTCTTTCCTGGTCACTATACGAGTTTGTAAGTCTTGTCTCAAATTCTGAAGTATATCTTTCAATGTATTTCATCCTCAGTTCCGTTTCCTTGAAAGTCTCAGCTACAGATCTTTCATAGTCCTTGAAATGCTGTGAATTTTCTGTTGCTTCCCTTAACATACTTGAAAGTCCTTGTGTGATTTTATTTAGCTTTTGTTCAACATGCCCTTCTGAGTTTGCCACTAGCTGTAGCTTTTCCATTGTTGCCACTCCACAGCACCATGATAATGCTGAACCTATAAAATCCAGGGCCCTTTTGCTCCTTAAATTTTTTTCCCTCATCGACCCAGCACTCCAGTTGTCACTTAGTAGGCTAAATTCTTTCGAAAAAGCTCTTGATAGTGCATTCATATGTTGTACTATTAGGCACTCGTTAAAAGCCTTACTAGTACCCGTGCATCTGTATCCTAGGGGTGCCGTGTCGTTTTCATGGTCCTCAGTCCACATTGTTTCGTAATTGAGGGGAATTGTAGCTTCGTAAACAATGGTTTCTGGTAGTGGTTTCCAATAAGCTCCAGCACTAACTTCTATGTCATAATGGCTATCTTCATTTAAGCTTAGTCCTACACAGCTGAGTAATACAGCAACAAACCTAATTTGAAAAACTATGTGGTCAAAACTTTAATCATTTTTTTCTGTTTTACGCAAAGAAGAAGAAAAAAATAAATATTTATTTATGCTTTGTCTTGAATTAAATTATATAGAACCTTACCTACTCGTAATTATATATTTACATACAATTTTCAGTAGCACTATTTAGTACCCATGTTCTAGTTTTGTCACCTTAATAAATTGATTATAATATTTATATTTCTAGGGTTATTTAATATTTGTATATATTTGTAAAGATTATGTTAAATATTTATTTATTAGAATATTATTTAAACTTCTCACATGGTTATCTGTTTATCTGTTTAAAATAAAATAATCCAACTAAACATATTCCCTTCTTATTTCTCTATCAATCCCAATATTATAAGCTTATCTTTTATTTTATTAAAAAACTAGTTTAAATAGGTTTACTTGCCATTATAAGCATATACACATAAATTAATATTAATAATTAAAGTAGATACTTAATTTTTAATTTGATTAATAGTAAACATAATAATAGAGGCATATTTCTTTTTATGCAATTTATAGTTAATATATACAATAATTGTTTTTTGTAAGTTTACCAATCTATGATACCAGATTTAAAAGCTCGTAATAATAACTTTTAATGTCCTCATTTTCCCGCTGTTTTCGGGAGTTTAGCCGGAATTTCAATTTTCGTAGTGGTTGTTCACCACTAAATTCTCTAATAAAGTCTTTTTTAATTTGTCCCCATGTATTATTTTTATTATTTACATTTGTAGAGTACTCGCTGTACCAAAAAGAAGCAGGTCCCTCAAGGAAATTTCCCAGATAAGATATTTTAAAAGCATCAGTCCAACCATTGCACACTGCTGTACGCTCGTATTTTGTTAAAAAAGTAACTGGAGAGTCTAAACTAGGGTTGAAATATGGAGGTTGTATAAATTTAGGGGTAGTTGGCGTTTTGGTTTCTGCCAATGCGTTTTCCAGTGTAGTGTTTGCCATTTTTGTAATATTTATTGCTGAGTTTGTAACTATGTTTTGATATGCAGGGACAGTTGTGTTTTGTGTATTTGGTTTTTGTGTAGTCTGAACAGATTTATGTGTGACTTGTGTTGGTGTTGTTTGTGTAGGTGTATTTCTTAAGTTAACTTGTATATTATTTTTTTCAGTGTTTTCTATGTTTATTAAATTTGAATCTAGTTCGCCTGAACTTTTTTGAGGTTCTTTATGAGAAACTCCTATTTCAAAGACAAATTTATCTTTTTCTGTAGGTGTAGAGGTAGGTGTTGCGTGTGGTGTTGTGTCAGAGGTTTTACTAGAAGTACCCTGTATATCAAAAACAAATTTTTGTTTACTTTTACTATTGGGGCTTCTGCTAAGAGATGCCCTTGGTGCAAATGGGTTTATATCTGTGCTCCTATGATTTGGAGTAAAATTTTCAAAATCTGGAATATCTACCCTTAAAACTTCCCCTTTTTATTATTACTTCTAGTTACTCTTTTGTCGGACATTAAGATTTAACTATTTTTGGTTATTTCCTTGAAGGGTCATTGCTTATGTTAATTTCTATTAAGAAAAAAAATATGTTGCTATATTTACCAATCCTATTTTTCATTTAAATCTAATTAATTATAATTTATTATTTGTTTTAATAAATAAATGATGTGTTTAGTAAGATGACTTATCCATCTAAAAGTTTATTGAGTAAAAAAATAGTTAAATTCGTAGTTAAATAGAGTAAAAAACTTGAGGATTTTTTCTATTATTTTAAAATAAAATATTTATTATCTTTATAAAAATGTTTGCGTACCATTATGTGATGCACTGCGTGCTATAGGTACCAAAAAAATAAAAAAATAAAAACTATTAAAAAAACGTATGAAACTTATTACTTTGCCGCCCTATATAAATAAAAATAAAAATCGTGACGCGTAGAACATGGTACTGCCAATGCCAATAATTATGTAAAAACTGATAAAATATACATATTTATATGTAAATGCCAAACTCATAAAATATCTAAATGCTAAACCAATAAAATAAATACAATTTTAAATATGCTACCACACTAAACATCTTGAGAAAAAAGTAAATAATTTTTTTTTATAAAAAAAATAATTAAATATTGTTTGGGATTTAAGTAATTTTATTTAAAAAAAATAATAGATCAAAAATTAAATTAATAGAATTTGGAGATCGTAAAACACGGCTGCCTCCACCAAACTTGTCACACCCTGATTTGAGGTGTAACTAGGGATGTAGCTCAGGTTTAAAAATGAAAGATGTAAATTAAAATAATCGCCCAAATTTATTTATTAAAATATTAAGATTAAGTTTATATGTGATGGTAGCACATTTTAGAAATATAAAAATATAAATTGCAATACTTACATTAAAGTTGCAGTAGCCGGACGGACCCCAACACTCAGTTTATCGAACATCGCTAGTTAATTTCGACCGCGCGCGTTACTTGTCGATACCGGATTGATTCCAAACTATTTCGCGATTTACCGTGTTTGGCAATTCTGCAGATTTGGCGATTTTTTACATATCCTGGGAAACAATAGGTTTATGAACTTCTAAAACCGCCAAAAGTGCAGAATAAGTAAACTTTGTTTAATTTTGATATTTTACGCAAATCAAGGGGTTTGGTGAACTCCCTAGATTGCTTACTTGTGAGAATAGTTGAATTTGTTTAATTTTGAAGAATATTAATTATAAACAATTAATCTGTTTGAAAAATGATATTTTTAAGTGAATGAACTTTTATAAAGAAATTATTAAATTTATTTGTTACCAAAAATAATTGTTCCTTGACAATAGTATGTCTTTTTTTATTTTACAACAATGTGCTACTTTTATTAAACAAAACCACTGAAATTCAAAAATATAATCCAAAGGCATACGCTCTTACAGAAGTCGTTTACGAATTTCTAACCAATATTATTTTTCTATGCTAGCTCCGCACGTTAGGTCAAGTCTGACAAACTTTGGACAACGCCATCGTGTCGACCGTGAGTTTGTCTGATGCCGCCACCAGACATTGGGTTAACTACGACAAACTTTCTCAAACACTATTGTGTGGACGGGTAGTTCGTCTGCATTCGCCTTTATTGCCAAATGTTTCAAGAAATAGTTCGGCCACAACTTTGCTCAATGTGTGGCGGCAGCATTAGGCCTTGCTTAAGCCGAGTTTGCTCAAATTCGCTTTGGTGTCGGTAAACCCATAGAAATCACAGCGTATTAGTATGCGAAATTGTAAAGTTAATGTTTTTTAACCGTTTTCCATGATTGTGGCAAAAAACAATTTACATTATTTATGGTAGCCTACCGCTCTAGTAGTTACCCATCTCCTTTTTAATAGAGTTAGTAAATACAGATGGACACTAACCGTTCAGTTTTGTTTCCACAAACGAATGGATAAGACGGTAGGTGTCTTTAATTCCTACCAAAAACATAAATGTGAAAAAGGTGAGCCCAGTTCAACAGTAAAAGTATGTTTAGCTGTGGGCTTCGCCCCAAAAAGAATGGAAATCTAAATGAGTACAAAATCCAAATATGTGTAAGATCCTATAGTAGGTTAGATTTGACTTGATTGAAGCCAGTTTTCATTATATTAGTCATTCTATAGAGTTGGACTATATAAGAATCCGTTTCCTTTTTGAGAGAAAACGTAAACATGATTGTGGGGGTTTCGGGTTCTGTACAGTTCCCTAGGTTTTCCAGATGGTTGCCTGGAAGTTTAACCTGTGGAGTCCAATCAGTAATTTTTAAATAAAACTAAATACAAGTATTGTGTTTTACCTTTACTAGTAAAAAAATATTTGCCAAAACACTTATATTGTAGGATCAGAAATTGCCTTGGTATGTTAGGGACTGGAATGTGATTATTTAAATGAGTAAAAACTAATAAGTTTTTTTATTTTACCGTACATTTTATTTACGTTAGCTTATTTGGCAATGGATCGATCTAAATAATTGCTTGCTCATTTTACCCATTGCAGGGTTACTCAAATTTTGGTCTAATAAATCCCTAGTGTATACAGCTTCCTTTTTGTATTGCAAAAATGGCTTTTAATTTAACTTTTATACTATTTTTTTAACTAGCTGAGGGTAATCGTTCCCTAAAAACACACACGATTGGTCACAAACAGTTGGGATTTTTTCCAAAAATTGCTCTGGGCTTAAAGTTTGGTCGCTTATATCTTTGAATACTATAATTTAAATCGCATTGTTTTATGCAAGGGACGTAGATAATTAGTCTGTTAACCCAGAGCTAGCATAAGTCCCTTTTGAAAAAAGTAACTAAAATTTTGAATTTTTGCTAAAAATTTGCTTATAGTTTGGTCGTTTATATCTTTTAGGGAGTTTACACACCAATACAACGCCACTTACATGATCGACTCAAGTAACTAGTTTTATTAGTCTGACACATAAGGATTTCTTGTAGAAGTATTCACACCCGCGCAATCCGATTGATACAGGCATAGGACCAGGACTGCAAGCTGCCTTAGGGGTGTCAGATAGTTTGAGTTAATCGTGTGAATTGTGTTGCATTAGTTGTACACACATTGCATTCTTAAACAGGCCAGTTTAATACAAATGCAACGCAACTCACAAGATCGGCTCAAGTAACTAGTTTTATTAGTTTGACCCACAAAGATTTATTGTAGAAGTATTCGCAAACCGATTGACACAACCATACAACTAGGGCAGCAAGCTGTTTATGGTTAGACTGAAACGAAAAAACATTTTTTAATCGTTTTCGTACAGTCCATAAAATGTGTCTCTGAAAATACAAAATTTCGTGTTAAAATCTAAACGCCCTAAATTTTAATCTTCAGGTTTCACATTGGCTCTAAAATTTGGTAAATATCTTTATTTTATTAATTTTATTAGTAAATAAAAAAAAATCAGAATCTATATTTTACATAATTCCTAAAGCAAAAAAGACGATTGGTGACTGATATTTATAATTTTTTCTAAAGTTTGGTCGCTTATATCTTTAACTTCTGTGATTTAAATGGCATTGTTTTATGCCAAGTACGTAGATAATTAGTCCGTCAACCCAGAGATAGCATAGGTCGATTTTGAAAAAAAATCACTTACATTTTGGATTTTTGCTTAAAATTGGCTTACAGTGTGGTCGTTTATATCTTTAGGGCAGTTTACACACTAATGCAACGCAACTCACATGATTGACGCAAGTAACCCATAAGGATTTCTAGTAGAAATATTAACACTCGCGCAATCCGATTGATACAACTATAGGACTAAGACTGCAAGCTGCCTTATGGGTGTTAGATAATTTGAGTTGATCGGGTGAATTGTGTTGCATTAGTGTGAATGCACACAGACACACTACTGCTGTGTAAATTCTTAATTAAGCCAGTTTAATACAGATGCAACGCAACTCAAGAGATCGGCTCGAGTAACTAGTTTTATTAGTCTGACCCACAAAGATTTATTATAGAAGTATTCACATTCGCGCAAACCGATTCATACAACCATACGACCAGGGCAGCAAGCTGTCTATGGTTAGGCTGGAAGGAAAAAACATTTTTTAAATCGTTTTCGTACTAGTCTTTAAAATGTGTCTCTGAAAATACAAAAACTCGTGTTAAAATCTAAACACCTTACATTTCAATCTTCAGGTTCCACATTGGTTCTTAAATTTGTTAAATATCTTTATTTTATTGATTTTTTTAGTAAAAATAATAAATTAAGCACCCATATTTTACATAATTCCTAAAGCGTAATAAAATAAAA
>JACEGR010010824.1:0-17392 GCA_014170235.1 Listronotus bonariensis | reverse complement strand
CCCGGTTCGCATAAATATACCCGATATTATTTTAAAGTAAAGCATTAAGCCGGTATCCTTTCACTCCTTAACGCCCAAAAATCTCTGAAGCAGTCAAACCCTATTAAATTAAAGAATAAATACCAAAGTTCAGTTTTACTGTAGGATTATTTGATATTAGCCATACGAAATGACCATGCCGGGAAATGGTTTCTATTTATTTACGCGAAAGCCGTACATCAAACAAAAAAGTCAAGAAGATGAAATATGTTCTAAGCTAAACGGGGATTTAAAAATAATTTTATTTTTGAAAAATGCATTGGCGTACCATTTTTTCTTAAAAAATATTTACCTTAAACCTTTCATGGACTGACACTAGTAAAAATTACTTTTTTCTTGTATGCCAAAAAATGTCTTCTGGTTGCAAAGAGTTGCGTCTCCCAATTTTTTTAAAATACCTGAATGGGTATAACAGTTATTACAAAAACACCTTTATTGAAAAAAATAACACCCCGTATTTCAAAAACTAAGACGTTTAGGTCATGTTTATATGAAGTTTTTTTCCTAATTTTTATTGTAGAATTACCCCTTAAATTTGAATGGTGTGTGAATGGGAAGAAGTAGGGGTCAAGGTACAATAAGCCTTCAGGCTGCAGTGCACCACCTAGGGGGCGGTCGTCGGGCCTGGGTGGGGTGACCCCGAAAGGACGAAAAAAAAACCCTTAAATTTTGTCGGTGGATTATGGACAACCTCTGTATATTAACTTTTCTTTATATTTTAACTAGTAGGATCTGCCCTAAATATTTCTTAACAACATACTGTAACACCCTGTATAAGTGTGTGTGTCTGTGTTGACTATAGATTATTAAAAAAATCACTTTCAGCAAAAAATTGTACGGACATTCATTCAATAAAACTATCTTTACTGATTGTGATTATTTCTGTGAAGGAGTTTTATGATTTAAAAAAAGGAGCTCATCGTTGCATAATCCAATGCCTATTAGATTAGAGCATTCAGTGGCGGCTCGATGTGGATATTTTCACTAAAGGCGAAAGCCATTAAAATAGTTTTTTTGATAAAAATTTATACGTAACAGAAAAACAAGATATTATTTTAATAAATTGTCTAAAATATATTTAAATAGAACTTATTATTTTCGCCTTTAAATGTCCAAATCTTTATATCATATGGTAATAAGCTTCGTCTTTGCTAGATTATATTATCATTTCAAAAATAATTTTAGGAATGATATTAGTGTTTATTGTTGGGTTCCAAAATTTGATGTTTATAACAAGTCTGACTAATTTTTATTTTGTTATTTTCATTTAAGTTGAACTGTCAAATGGGTTGTTGACCTGTATTTTCAGTATGTTTTACTGATTAGAGAAAAGTTATAAGAAAAAGTACAGGCTGTTAGGTATGCTTTTCAACTTTACCAACTACAATGTTGCATAAAACTGGATATTAAAGTAAGCCAATGAAAAAAATGTAATTTTAGTAATTTTACAGATTATGCTTCTTTTTAATTTTAAAATAAAATCACTTTTAGAGATCGAGGATTAAGGGCCTAAAGACCATTTTATAAACATGTCCGAGTCAGTGAGATGGTTTTTAATCTTCTTGCCTTAATTTTTCTATTATTCATTGCGTTTCAAAAATTTAAAATACAAAAATTGTCATTTGGACCTTTCTTACCTTTCAAGCTTCAAGTGTCCATCTATAGTGCATTACAATTAAAACAAGCGACCCCGTATTTTCCTTTATTTGTGTACACTTATAAAAAATCCCGAGAACACGTCAATTTTTATTTTTAGAGGGACACATTTTTGTGTCAAAATTTATTTGTTCAGGGTTATCCCTCCCCCACCAACGTCAAAAAGGTCAAATAGGCAGGGGGTCGTTATACTTTATCTTTTGTTTTAAATTTGTTTAGTAGTTTCTGGGAAAATTTACTTTAAATACCGGCAATCCTTAGCCATTGGCTCCCCCTATAAATTTTTATTTTTCAAAAATCAAAGTAATATTTTTATTATTTAAATTATTATACGGGGTGGCTCATTTTAATTGAAATGCACTTTATAATCAGTGTTAGTTAGACCAATTACTATTATTATTTTATTTTTTTACTGGTATTTTTTAAAAAGTATTATATAGAGATTTTTGCAATCCTACATACCTATTAAGAATAACAAGTGTTTTTTAAATCTAAATTTACAATTTTAATAAAACATTTTACTATGTGAAAATACCTAAAGAAGAACTTTAAAGAAGGA
Source organism: Listronotus bonariensis (assembly GCA_014170235.1). Taxonomy (NCBI): domain Eukaryota; kingdom Metazoa; phylum Arthropoda; class Insecta; order Coleoptera; family Curculionidae; genus Listronotus; species Listronotus bonariensis. The sequence continues at coordinate 15,138 of JACEGR010010824.1, read as the reverse complement.
TTTAGATCTTAAATTAATATTGTCATACATTTTTAAAATTATTTGTCCATTAAAAAAAAGGATGTTTCTGTATTTTAGGGTTTGTAGGGACAGTGCACAAACGTCTGTGTAAATCTTATGGACACCTAAAATTATTGCTGAAAACTAGCACTAATCACTAATGTTAAATTGGAAAGTTCGGACAGTATAAAATACGCATCATAATTAAATGCATATGAATACTAATTTTTTGTCAAATAAACTTGGAAAAATTACTTCTGGCTCCGTTCCATATCAGCCGCCACTGAATAGTTTAAAAATAGTTCAATAAAAATTTATGGATTATTGCAAGAAACTATAGCTAATCTAAGGTATGCTTGTATTAAACATTATCAATCCTCATTATTCGGGGTTTTTAATCTAGGTTTCAAAATGGTTTTTATTCTGCGTTTAATCGTGTTGTTAGTTGGCTAAATCATTTAGTCTGTGCTGTTAGTTCAAGTGACAGTGACCTTTTTAGAGCTGACCATTTGAAGAATTAAATAGAGATTTTTTTCTCTTAAGATATAGATAAGTAACTATTCTTAAGTTATATTATATTTTAATACTGAATGAACTTTTCTGGTTATGAAAATGTCGTCCGTTATGTTGACCAATTTTCATAATTCTTTTTTTTGCCTCAATCCTTTTCTTTTTTGGTTAATAACAAAGTTCAAATACCATTTCTTGTGTTTCCTGGCGAGTATATACAGTGTGTCCCAAGACAGGTCTTACACAAAGACAAATGGACCAAAATTTTTTGAATCTTTTGGTTCAACTGATCTGCATGGTCCAAAACTAATAAATACAATATTTTACTCCAGTTGGTTATAACTAAAAATATGAAAATATGCCCAGGAAGCTGACTACTTTTATTTTTTAAATACAACAAAATTGTATAAGTAGATGTTTATATTACTAATTTTATGTCCAAAATTTGAAAGTAAGGCATGAGAGTAAACATAAAATGTACTTGTCAATTTTACCTTATGATACATACTGGTAAAGGGGGCAAAATTTGACAAGATAATAATAATTTTAAATATATATATTTTTAATTTGCTACTTAAGCCAAGTATTTTAAAAACTGTTAATGCATAATGTAAAAATTGACTATTTTGTTTTTGCTTCATTCTTAACTTTGAATCTTGACATTTAATTTATATTTTCTACAACATTTACTTATACAATTTTGTCTGATTTAAAAAGTAAAGGTACTTTACTATTGGTCATTTTTCTATATTTGTAGTCAGTACGCTCCCCTGTATGTGCATCAATCGGAGAAACATTTTATGATTCTCAGTCTTGAACCACGCGATCAGCCTTTCCAAAAGGACGCTTAAGAATCCCGAGGGTACTTGGTGCATCCAGTCCTCTTGTAACACCTAGTCCTCGGGGACAGGCACTGTATCACATTATTTTGTAAATGTTAGTTCTCAAAAAAGTTTAATTTTGTTATAAATACTTTCTCTCTATGACTTTTGTTAAGAAATCGTAAACATTTAATTTTTTTATATAAAAAATAATATGAAAAACATGACATTTATTTATTAAATTGCTTTATTGACGTTCATGGTGGTTGTTGTTAAAATTCTTTATGTAATCGAATCTCCTTTAGTCAAAAAAACTCAGAAAGTTTTAAGTATCAAAGTTTCATACAGTATGTATCCTTTAATCACTTTTGGGCATACATACATACCGAGCGTCCAACGAATTTATTACACAAGGCATAACTCCTAGAGCCATATCAAAAATGAGACTTCGTGTTGGTAAAGCGGTATTAGAAGAGGCTAATTCTGTTGTCCCGTTTCAGCCACGAAAATGACTCCATTTTGAACTTTTAAATGGAAAACCCTGTGTTTTTATCATTTTGTGTCTTTGAGCAGGCTCCAAATAAGAATGGGACATTTTTGTAAAGTCTTTAGAGTCTACTTGATTTTAGTTAGAGCCATGATTCGACTACAAATCAATCTAAGGACCTCAGGTTATGTCAGAAAAATACAATCGCAAAGTTTGAGTGACTAATATGAAAGAATTCGCCAATTGACATTATAAATGTAAAATAGACTATCTATTAAACTAATAATATTAACAAAAATACCTGATGAGCACAAAAGTTAACAAAGAAAATCGGCGGATTCCGTAAAAAGTTAAACATTTTCAACTTTTTTCCCGGAGCTGTCCTGAGATCTGCCACTTTCCCAACATGGCTGCTAAAAGGCACGTGATTCCCTGCCTTCCCGAGGAGTTCCGCAGTACTTTGCCGTGCATTCTGGACTGAGGCATAACACAGCAGGCTTGTAGGATTTTTTTGTTGCTAAACCGTTTTGTCAAACTAAACATTTGTAATAGAGTAAATAGTTTGTAAATTAAAGTGGCTTTCCATTAAGAAAATAGAATTGAGTACCCATTGTTTTTCTGTGATCTGATTTTTACATTGTATATTTGTCACAATAAGGGTTTCTTACTAACCACGAACTAACCGATGTGTATATAAAAAATTATTTAATGGCTAAGCTTCTATACCAGCCAACCCAACTAAATTTTATTTAAATTGGTCACTTTGTTCTTTTAGGATGATATTTTTAATTTGGTTTACCAAAAAAAAATGTACGCCTGTGATTTACAAGATTGTAGTATGTAAGAGTTTTATCACTACTGTTAATATTTCCATAAAAATTTCAGCGGGTCCGAGGTAATATTTTTGATTTAGTTCTGCCCCAAGGGACTTTATTCGCAAGATACAGAAACGCACATTATAATTTTTATATAAAAATTTCATTCATATTTTAGCAGTTTTAATTGACCAAAATCAATTGGGTTCGTTAAGTAACATTTAATTAAATTTTAACGTGGCACAACTATCTTTCAAAAATCTTAACTTTCAAAACATATTTAAATATCTGAAGGATAAAAAAATCTAACCTAAATTGTTTTGACATTTATTTTATGGTTTAATCATTTTAAATATGCCTATATTGGCACAGTTTTCTAGGGTGTGATTTGGGTCACCCTGTAGATAGGTTGCAAGTCAGCAATCAAATCAAAAAGCATCTTTTAAAAATATGTATTTTTAGCCAAATAGCCAAAATTTTTATCTTCATGTTTTTTATCTTCCATTTGCATCACTTTGGGCAGCTCTTAATCAAAAATATCACCTGTGACTAGGGTTGCCAGATGTCCTGTTTTCGACCGGACAGTCCGGTTTTTCTGATGTCTGTCCGGTCGGAAAAATCTTAGCAAACCGGACAACGGTATGTTTGGATTTTTTGTGGGACTGTGGGATAAAAAATGCCATAAAAAATGTTATTTTGTTTATAGTGCAACACCACACGGGCTATAATCAAAGTTTTCAAGTGTGAATAATCATCCCCAATGTAAAATAATAAATATCAAATCAAGACTTCACAAAATAGTTCCATATTAAATTGAAATTTGAAAAATTTGGACTAACAAACGAAATCGTCTGTCTTTAAAGAATGTTACAGAATTTTTTAAAGAAAACTTACAGACAGTTTCTGCATCAGAAATATAAGGAAAAAATATAAATAATAGTTCATATAAACACAAATCCAGCGATGCATTCTTTCCCAGATATAGGGTGCTAACTAAAAAATCGTTTTTCGTTAACACCTTAAATAACCCTTATTTAATTTTAATAGAATTCGCACTTTTATTTGTAGATTTAAAAAGCTTATTTAAATTATTTAGAGATTTTGAAGTTAATAAAAGTTACCCAATCCAGTGTCTTGAGCGGTACCTAAACGAATATTTCTAACAAATAAATAAATTTAGGATAATTCATTAGTTTAAATATTAATTTTTTAATTAGTTTTTGTGGTTAATTTTATATAATAATTACTTCCGCTATCCATTTCAGAGGTAAGCAGTCAGGAAAAATTTAATTATTCTCAAGAAGTTATCAGGATAGAAAAAAATAGGGACTAAAAATGTGTATTTTTACTTGCTTAAAATAACAAACTTGCGTAAAAGTCAGTGGCGTACATTTTTTGTCAGAAATCTTCTTTAGGTATCCCTAAAAACGCCATTGGGCTAAAGTGAACTTTTATATATACAGGGTGTTTCTAAACAAATGCGAAAAATTTTATAAGGTGATTCCTTGTTCAGAATAAAGGGCAGTTTGCTTTATAAATATAGGGTCAAAAATCAGCTATTGGGGAGATGTCGCAAAAAAAATTACAAAAAATCTCTTTATGTTGTTGCTTAGGAACAAAATTAGCATTGTATTTAAACTACCAAGTAATGTCAAATAAAGACATATTACAAATGCCTTAATGGGTGACAGCAGAAAGATAGATTTTTTATATAAAATATTTTTTTCCGTCCCGGCACGTTATGATTTACGTTTAAAAAAACTAAAAAAACACGCTTTTTATATGCAACCGAACTAAAAATTAGAAAATAATTTTTCATTAAAAAAAATATTGTCATTTCATAGTAAAAAGCGTGGGGTGCATTTTACTATTTTTTCATAACTTTTCCATCATAGATATTTGCAAATATAATAATTATAACATTTAATATATTTATCACCCCACGCTTTTTACTATGAAATGACAATATTTTTTTAATGAAAAATTATTTTCTAATTTTAGTTCGGTTGCATATAAAAGCGTGTTTTTTAGTTTTTTAAACTATTAATTATTTTTCATTTTTTAGTTTTTGCTACTCTTGACAAAATGGCGAAAAATTTTTTAATGAACAAGAGTACGCAAATTTTAAAATTTTTCCAACAGATTGCAACTCACTAAAAATTTCTTCTTCATTAAATAGCAAAGTTTGAAATTTTGCCAACAGATGGCAATCCAGGCAATGTTTGGACCGTTGCCAACATATTGCAACCCACTAAAAAATTTCTTCTTCATTTAATAGCAAAGTTTGAAATGTTGCCAACAGATGGCAACCTAGGTGTTGTTTTTATAATATAATGGAATTTTTTATCCTGACTGATCCTAATCAGGATAACGGGATACTGTTTGCAGATTATTGCATTGTCATGGGTCCTTAATACGTGTGCAAAGTTTCAAAGAAATCGAATAGCTGGAAGTTGGTTAAAATTAGGCTCAAAGATTCCGTTACATAGGCAGCCAGATAGATAGATTGATAGATAGATAGTTACAACCCAGTTAATAAAAGCGTGTTAAAATACAGAAGTAAAATACGTTTCTGAATAAACCAGACTATCCAAATTTGTATCTTTTGAGGTTATTGCTTAAGTGTCTCTTTAAATTTGGTTAACAAGAAGGATAGGAGTAGTCTATTTCCACCACTTCTATTACTTCTAAAAATTGCAAAATTATTTAAAAAGTGTATTTTTGTAATAGCAATATTTTCGTAAACTTTCATTATTCTAGCGCTTTTTATTATTGAGATGAAAAATAAAAACGTTATTTTTTTGCCATATTTATACCGCGATATTTCCCTAAGGGTGACTTTTGACCTTATGTGTATAGAGCAAACTACCCTTAATTTTAAACAAGGAATCACCTCCCAAAATTTTTCGCATTTGTTTAGAAACTCGCTGTATAACTAGCTCTTTTACCAAATTTATAAATATTTTTTTATGTCCGGTTTTTTCTGCAGCACATCTGGCAATCCGACCGGTGACCCGCTGAAATTTGTACGGAAATATTAACAGTAGCGGTCAGACTCTACATACTACAATCTTAAAGAATTATGATATAGAATAGTGATGCCGGTTTTTACTGCAAATGGTGCAGTGTCCTTTAGATAGTTCGGATTTTATGATATTGTTTGTAAGTTTAACTATTTAATGAGTTCCGTTAGAATACGCTTATGATGCATAAACTGACTGATAAATCTTATACTACACAAAACATTACGAAATTGCAATCTCCAATACGTCTCACATTGCCTTTTTATTACATATATGCATAGAGTGCAAATCCCTAATCCGGAATCACATTTAGTAAATCAAAACAAGTTACTCCTTGAAATATTTCCTAACCGTCTGATTAATATCTATAATACGCTCTTTCTGTGGATAACAATATTTTATATAAAAGTATGTCCCAACTACTTCTTGATTTGATTTTAAATCGTATCCCAAGATTTTAAAGGGTCTTTTTAAAGCGCAAATTAAGTTATACATAACTGCCCAGTTACAAATGTTTCTTGTATGTCCTAAAAATATAAAAATTTACTTAAAAAAATATTTTAATTACATTGATGTTTCTGCAATACATATTTTGTAGTAAGGATTTTCCACCCTGGCGAGCTGATTCCGCATGCCCAAGTTTGTGCATGCCAAAAACGTTAAAACTTATCGTAATTTGGCCTGTATATTTAAAGTCTAAAACATAATTTTATTATACAGTATACCAAGTCGCAAAAAGAACTTCTTAACTGATCATAAGTCACAAACGTTAAAATTTGACGACAGACAAATTTATAGTACCTCTTTTGTTCGCAGTGACATTTTACGTTAACAAGTCTACCTTTGAATATACTGGATGTGTTAGGAGAAGTTTTGATTTTCGAAATTTGGACATCGGGAACGATTTGCGTGGATCGAAAACCATTTTCCCCAAAATTTCAGCATGTTCTTTAAAGAACTTATGATATACAGGGTAGCCCACCATATTTGACACGGTCTGTAGCTGGATAACCATGGGGTTTTAAAAAAAGTAAATACTGAAACATATACAGGTCGGATAAGGCCACGGTATAAAAATTATTTTACTCTATACAGGATGTCTCAAAAAAGTGTCACGTATCAAAGTTATATTTTTTTAATGGAACACCTATATTTTATGACGGTTTTAGATTCTACATAAAAAAATAATTTAAGTTTGTTAATAGTTCCAAGTGTCTAATTTTATTCTATGCCTATTTATTAAGCCGTTATTGCAAATGTAAATTTGTTGGAAAAAAAGCACAAAATTAAAAGATTTTGTATTATCTGCCACTATTTTTAAAATTCACAGAAAAAAATTCATTAGTTGCTTATAATGCTACTTCCAATAAAACTTATTTCAGCTGAATGTAGTAATGATAAAACTTGTGTTTTAAACAATCCTTATAACGCCTCTGGTCAGTTATGACGACATTCTGTGACCTATAACTCGTTTCTTCCATTATCCATAATCACTGTGTCAAATTTTTTAAAGCAACTATTAAGGTTATCAGATGGTTTCTCCTGGAATATTTTTCAGGATTAACTCTAGACTACAGTAAACCATTTTTTCACATCCTACCAGTATTATATCATCTTGTTGTTGTAGAAGAAGGGTTTTTATTTAAAATCATTGAAATTTCTTTTAAACTGACTAAAACACTAGTAATCAATAAATGGTCGTTGTTATTTTCTTAAGAAAAATATTAATGGCTGCTGTGTCACAGCCAACTTTAATTTAAATAAACATTTGGACTAAAAATTTGTAAAAACAGATTTTACTAAAAAGCACAAAAAGATAGGTATAGGCAACCTATACACCATTTAAAAGAGTATTTTATTTGTCATCATGTGACGTAAAAAAATACAGGGTGTTCCATTTAAAATAAGAGAGATATGGTTATTTGATTTTCTGAAAAATTGAAATTATTTTTTGATCACCCTGTACAATATTTGATCTTGATTTGACCTACGTATGATATGGCAGACTTTTTCTAACCTTGTTACACATTTTAAAGTTTAAAGTGTTAAAAGTGTTAAAGTAAAATCAATTTAATTTTACCTCTGCATTTTTCAAAAAATCAAATATCACAAAAACGAATAAAATTAGACCCTTAGTAATATAAACAAACTTGAGTTATTTTTTAAAGTAGAATATAAAACCGTCATAAAATATAGGGTGTTCCATTTAAAAAAATATAACTTTGATACGTCACACTTTTTTGAGACACCCTGTATAGACTAAAATAATTTTATACTGTGGTCTTATCCGACCTGTATATGTTCCAGTATTTATTTTTTTAAAAACCCCATGGTTATCCAGCTACAGACCGTGTCGAATATGGTGGGCCACCCTGTATAAAAAAAGAAGTATTTTAGTTATCTCACAAAAACACCTAAAACAAATTTAAAATTGGGCAGCCATATACAGGGTGTTACAGAATGTTGTTAAAAAAAATTAAGTACAGGTTCTACAGCAGAAAATATGACGAAAAGGTTATATAGCGTGGGCCTAGAAACTCATTGTTTCTCAGATACAGGGTATTATTGAACTTTAAAAAATCCTCTTCCAATTTTAATAAAATTCGGCAGTGTTTAAAAGGCCTTTTTATATTTAATAATAAAACAATTAGTCCCTGGGCCAGTAATGAAATGGACTTTATGATAAGAACACTTTTAAAACCTTTTAAGGTTCCTTTTGACGAGTCTACTACGAATATTCATACCGCCATATATGAAAGCGGCGCTTTAACCCAGCCTGTCAATGTCAAATGTTTCTGGTGCGGACTGTGCAGATGCGTCACTTTTTTATCGGACAATGTTACCACAATGTTTTACATGCAGTTTTTAAACATTTTGCAAAAATGGTAAGGATTACAGTCATGAAACCATAACGCTCAAACACATGTTTCGGGTATCGCACTAGGCGGGTTTCGTGACTGTAACCATTACGATTTTTGGCACAATGTTTAAAAATTACATATAAAACATTGTTATAAACTTGTCCTACAAAAAAGTGACGCGTTCGCCCAGTCCGTCACCCAAAACATTTGACCTTGACAGGCTGTTCTAAAGCGCCGCAAGTAGAGATAGGGATTTCGGGACAAAAATCATATCAGTCTTATTGCACTAAACTAGTTTTGTTATTGAAAAAAACTATCAGCGTCCATGCTTTACATATGCAGAAGGCAACACTGTTATATTATTATACAGGGTAATTGAAAAATAGAAGTCGATTTACAAATATATACAGGTTTGCGGTAAAAAATTAAGAGCTTATTTATGAGCCTATTTTATGAAAAAAAGTTTATGTAAACATAGGTCTGAAATTGCATAGTTTTCCAAATACAGAGTCTTCAACTTTTATTTTTAAAATTGGTTTTTTAGATATATCGTAACTCCTCATTCAATTTTTAACCAGAATTAACCATGACCCCCAATGTCAATCAATAAAATTACACGTCCCTGTGCTTTTTACTGTAGTCTCTCTTTAGTTCGGTGAATAGGGTAAATTTTACCCCAAGGTTGTGCATTCTGAATGCACGCCTGATGTTGGAGCATTTACCAGTCTAGCAGCAGCTATGCCGCACGAACAACGTACGGCAGAGAGAAAACAATGGGTCTAGCACCTTTTTCTTTGCGATCCTAACTTGGTTTTTAATGGGGCATCTGCGGAAGTGCACTCACAAAATTAAAATATATCCACAATTGACGAAGTAATCGCGTTACATACACACAAAAACATACAGGCGAATTGATAACCTCCTTCTTTTGAAGTCGGTTAATTATTTTCAAAATAAAAGTGGGCGACTAAAAACAGTGATGGGCCCGAGCACTGTGCGAAAAAATATATATTTTTTAATTTATTCAATTTATTTTGAGACTCGCACTGTATATTACAGACTTGAAAAAAAAATATATTTTGTACATACATATCTCTCATATAAGAACGGCTCGCTGGAATTTCTTTAAAATAGATAATAAGCTTTTAAAACTAAGTTTCTGTAATAATCTAATAGAATGTGTAGTCGAGAGCAATAATCATTTTCCTATGGGTTTTTATCAAATTTTTATAAGAAAAACAGGCATATGAACATGGTTAGCATTTAAAAGATAATTCTTACACGACCTGTGAGCATGTGATAAGTTTAAATAATACGTGTTTAAATTTATTGAAGTAGATCTGTCTCGAACTGCATTTTCAAATTACTTTATCTTTCAGTATTATTCTACAGGTTGTTACAGAAGGTTGTTAAGAAAAATTTAAGGACAGATTTAACTATAAAATATGTGAAAAAGTTTATATCAACATGGGTCCGGAAATGCATTGTTGCCCAGATACAGGGTGTTATTTTTTTAATCGTTTTAACACTTTTTATTAACGGGTTGTAACTATATCCATTTATCTATCCATTATCTATCCATCTATCTATCCATGAATGTAACGGAATCTTTGAGCCTAATTTTATTAACTTCCAGCTATTCGATTTCTTTGAAACTTACACGTATTAAGGACCCATGACAATGCACAATAATCTGCAAACAGTATCCCGTTATCTAGTTTGGATCGCCAGGAAAAAAAAATCCATTATATTATTATAACCACTGGTTGCAAGTGTCATCTGTCACCTGTACGTCCCAGTGGTACCAACCACCGGCCATTTCAAAGAGTTCGATCTGAATCGGTTTTACTCAAATTTTATATTAGGTTATTTTCCGGAAAGTCCATCTGAAAAACTTTGCTTTACTCTTGACAAAATGGCGAGAAAAAATTTTTTAGTGGGTTGCCATCTGTTGCGTATTCCAACTACGTACATACATAAATGCATATCGAACTAAAAAATGAAAAATAAATAATAGTTTAAAAAACTAAAAAAACACGCTTTTATATGCAACCGAACTAAAAATTAGAAAAATAATTTTCATTAAAAAAAATATTGTCACTTCATATAAAAAGCGTGGGTGCATTTACTATTTTTTCATAACTTTTCCATCATAGATATTTAGCAAATAATAATTATAACATTTAATATATTAAGCTTCCCCACGCTTTTTATATGAAGTGACAATATTTTTTTAATGAAAAATTATTTTCTTTTAGTTCGGTTGCATATAAAGTGTTTTTAGTTTTTTAAACTATTTATTTTATCTATATGTTATGTCTGGCCTTTGAAACAGTTGGACTAACGTCCACTTTTTAAAATTTTACAGGACAGCGAAAAATCTTCAAGCCTTAAAATTTCAATGTAAAACTTATTAAAATAAAATAAAAAAGTCAATAATAAAACACATTTCTGGAAAAAGTGAACAGCCCAAATGCTTCTGAGGTACAGAAATATTCCTTATTTAATTTTGATATACCCTGGGTAAATCTCTTTAACTTGATTAAATTCATTCAGTCCAGTAGCGTCTCAAGTTGTTCTTAAACGTAGGGTTTCTGACCAAAAAAAAAAATGTACGCCACTGAGATTATATTATATTTTATTTGGATTATGCCAGTAAATATACAGCTTTTTAGCTCTTATTTTTTTCCTTATCTTGTTTAGGTTTTTTAAAAAATTCACTTTTCATCAGCATAGTCTCCTGGACTTCACACAAAGGCATCCGTGGAGGTACCTTCTTTTGGAAATGAATTTAATCGAGTTATTTCTTATAAAATGTAATTTCTGATATAATTATAACACCAACATGCATTACTATCAACGATTTAAACTAGCAGAATTTTCCCAAATTAAGTGTTTTTAAAATTTTCCTCATGTTTTTGGGTGGGTCAGAGATATGAAATTAGGTACATACCCAAAAAGTTTAAGAGCTCAAAACGATGTATTATTTTTAGATGCTTAATCCAAATAACATATATGCTCAAGTAGCACAAAATCAGTGGAGTACATTCTTTTCGTCAGAAATATTTGTTTGTTGAGTACATGTATATTCAAACGTATGTACGATGGAGTTTTCGCCTCAAAGTAGAACTATATTTATATTTTTGTACCGAGCGTTAAGTTTTAAAATTACTCCTCTAAAAACATTTTAACAAATAGTAAGCACTAAGTTTGTTGCTTCATACTCCTACTGCTTGACGTAGGTTAACCAATGGAAACCTTAAAATGTTTCTTCCAGGTACTTGATTCACATAACAATATTTGTCGTTGATTAGCACTTTCATCATCCTCAATCCAGACACACATGATTTTTAATATTAATATTATACAGAGCCTTCAGAAATCAAGTCCTGACAAATTTTAGGGGGTGCATTATTCATGAATAAGAAGAAAACTTTATATGATTAATATGAATATAAGGTCGTAAACGCCTGCCACTTTTCTAAAACTACAGGGACTGTCAATCTCTCGAAGGATCATATAGAAACATATGAAAATAATGCGGCGGAAGTTCCTAAATTCCCCTCTTTACAAAGGTATGTACACTAGTGACGCCGCTGAAAATCGGTTTTCTTTATGGACACCATTTTAAGGGAGTTCGAACTAGTATTTATTTTGTTAAAAAATTATTTTTATTATACCCAGTACCATAAAAAAGTTATTTAAGAATAATCGATTTCCAGTGGCGTCCTTTAAGGGCCCATATCTCTGTAAAGAGGAGCTTTAGGAAAAAAAATTATAGAACTTCTACATTCATGTTTTCTATATGAATCCGAGAAAGATTGTTTCCACATATTCTTGAACACCCTGTATAAAAAGTAAAACCTAATGTTTAAAAAACTAAAAACACGCTTTTATATGCAACCGAACTAAAAATTAGAAAATAATTTTTCATTAAAAAAATATTGTCATCTTCATAGTAAAAAGCGTGGTGCATTTTACTATTTTTTCATAACTTTTCCATCATAGATATTTGCAAATATAATAATTATAACATTTAATATATTTATCACCCCACGCTTTTACTATGAAATGACAATATTTTTTTAATGAAAAATTATTTTCTAATTTTTAGTTCGGTTGCATATAAAAGCGTGTTTTTTTAGTTTTTTTAAACTATTAATTATTTTTCATTTTTTAGTTTCTGCTACTCTTGACAAAATGGCGAAAAATTTTTTAATGAACAAGAGTGGCAAATTTTAAAATTTTTTCCAACAGATTGCAACTCACTAAAAAATTTCTTCTTCATTAAGTAGCAAAGTTTGAAATTTTGCCAACAGATGGCAATCCAGGCAATGTTTGGACCGTTGCCAATATATTGCAACCCACTCAAAAAATTTCTTCTTCATTTAATAGCAAAGTTTGAAATGTTGCCAACAGGTGGCAACCTAGGTGTTGTTTTTATATTTTTATAATATAAAGGAAAATTTTTTTCCTGGCGATCCAAAAAAAAACGAATGTTAATTTTTATTAATTGCACATTATGTATTATGTATACATTACACATAATGTAATTTTTATTATGGAATCCTTGAAGTAATGGTGCAACTAACCCTATATTTTATTGTTCATAAAAATTGAACACCCATGGTGCAACTAACCAAATTGTAAAAACTAAAAAATTTCTTCTTCATTTAATAGCAAAGTTTGAAATGTTGCCAACAGATGGCATCCTAGGTGTTGTTTTTATAATATAATGGAATTTTTTTCCTGGCGATTCAAAACCAAGATAACGGGATACTGTTTTTAAATTATTGCATCTGTCATCGGTCCTTGACACTGTGCAAAGTTTCAAAGAAATCGAATAGCTGGAAGTTGGTTAAAATTAGGCTCAAAGATTCCGTTACATAGATAGATAGATAGATAGTTACAACCCAAGTTAATAAAAGCGTGTTAAAAAGAACAACAATTTGGGGAATAATTCAATTATATTTATACCCCAAAATTATTTGTAGTTTCTTTTAAAATCAAAGTAAGTAGTAAAATCCAAAACATCGGATATAGAAGTCGCTCAATCTGTATATCTGCTTCGTATTATCTAAAATTAGAAACTGTATCGGATGCCGGCTTTTTTCAAACATTTAATTGATTTGAAATTTAAAAAAAGTCGATATCGGCCTTCTGCAGAGTGCTGGTATTTTAAATTCACACATTAGGAGTAAAGTATATCAGATGCAGTACTATCACAATAGACAGTTCCAAAGAACTCGGGAAACACTGGCGCAATACTCAGTGGCTGCCCGCCATTTTGCCATAATAAAACACAGACTCAAGCAAAGTAATTTTCCCAGTTGACCAAAAGGTTTCAATTCATATACAACGTCTTTGTATTCATTTTTGTTTAACTGATGTGAATCTGAAAATACTGGATACTTCTATACATGTTTAAGGTGTGCTTTGGATTACTCGACTTTTTCAAAATTAAAATAACTGCCAACTGTAAAGGATTGTGGTTGTTTTTTTTTTAATTAGAATTTAAAAAAATAATAGCTAAAGTAAATAAAATAGTGCAAATTCGCGAAAAACTGATTGAGCTAATTTGTTTTTAAAAATCCATTAACATCGCAGCAGGGTTGAAAAGTTGCCTAAAAATGTTCCTGATAACACTTAGAAATGACTATTTAGAGACGAATGAAACTGAAAGTGACACCCCTTCGGACAAGGATGAATTATTCAGTCTGCCTGATACACCACGCACTTCCATACTACGAAAATCATCGTCATTTCGACTCGTCCACGGAAGGGAGACGTCCTCACCGTCCAAGCGACATGTTTTTTTCCAAGTGATGAAGCAAGTTTGGTCAGTTTCAAGAGAACCGGAAAATAATTGTCCTTGGATTATAGGTGAGATTATCAGTTCTTTAAATATTAGAGGAAAGTGACCAAATATGGAATAGTATCCCTAATACGACATTTCTCTTAAACGGAAAACTCACACACGCAATTAGAGGGTTTTGTCTCTTAATTCGCGAGTAGGAGTGGTAACATGCCAGTAGAGCCAGCCCCTTTCGTCGCTGTAGCAATAACTTTTAAGGTTCTGAATTTTTGTAGTTTGTTTTCAGTTATCAGAACAGATGGTAATGTCTCCAGGATCCGTGTTTCAAGAGGACAAATGGACCAAACATTTTAAAATTTTAAAGGCATTATGAGAAAACTGGTCATGCGTCAAAACAAAGAAATACCAAATGTTTTTCCGACTGGTACAGGGCGAATCATAACTAAAAATATGGATAATGACCAAGAATAAAATGTACTTTTATTTTTAAAAAATAGAACAAAAAAAGTAGGGTTATTTATTATCCCGAAGTAGGAATCAACCTCGATTTTGCCCAAATTTGGTATAGGGGATTTTGGGTCGCTGATTTACGAATCTGAATTTTAGTTCAGGGAAACAGCTCTTGCCTTTTGAGATATCTATCACTCAAGGGAGGTCGAAAAATCATCAAGACCTATTTTCTATTTTCATATTTTTTCCTTCTTTGCAACAACAAATCTTAATATAAGGCTAAACGTAAAATAGTTGATTTTAACCTTTTGAAATGTTTTTTTACAGTTTTATTATTAATTTTCATAAAATTCATT
>JACEGR010010823.1:0-17393 GCA_014170235.1 Listronotus bonariensis | reverse complement strand
AAAATAAATTGAATAAAGTATTAAAAATGGCGGACCACCATAAATAACAGTGATAATGAACCCCAAAATTTACGATTAAAAAGCAAACCCGCTACTGACCAGCTCTTTAAATCCCTTTAAATACATATGTTTACCTTCTGTCGCTGTCAGAAACAGCTGAAAGCAGTTATAACACGTGGTTACAGTGTGAGAAAAGTTGCCAAATTTATTTTGTTCTTTACCAGTTTATCTATGGGTTTTGCTGTTTCAATTCGATCAAACGAAAAACTTACATGATTACACAAATTATCCTTTATTACGCTACTAGGTTGTTTGAGCGTATAATGAATGTGAAAGATTACTTTTTCCACAAATCAAGTAGGTACACTTTTTAGGTGGTTAGTTGCTTTACAAACTTTTTAAACACTGCGACGCGACACGTATGCGCACAAAGAATTGAATTAAAATACACAAAACGGTATTTTTATTGCAAAAACACTATTAAAACAAATTTTACTGCGTTTTTTAAATAAAGTTTTGTTACATTCTAGCTTTTCTTTCATCAAAATTAAGAGTTGACAGACGACAGGTGGTTTACACAAGATCGTTTGACTAGGTAAGGTTGCCTCATTACGTCACATATGTACCGCACTGCTGGTTCCTTGGCACCAACATAGCAAACAAAGAATAATCATTGTTAAATAATTTATTAATAGGAAATAAAGAAGTTACGGTAACAACTGGAATTAACAGTATTTAAAAGTATTTCTTTAATATTGACAAAAAACACAAACTACACTGTTAAAAACTTCATTAAATAATGAGCAAAATACATATGTGACGTATGGTCCGCCATGTTGCAAGGCTTACGAGGCAACCTTACCTAGTCAAACGATCTTGGTTCACACGAGAAAAGAGTACAAAAGATTATTCCCTATGAGACAAATGTACAAAAACTACGGTAATTGTACAGGAAAGTGTCCGCAACTCCGATTTTAACCAAATTTGGTATGTTGGGTTTTTGGGGCGCTGATCACGAATCTGAACGAAATTTTAGTCGGAAATGTTTGGTTTCAGAGATAATCATCATCAAAGTTGGCATTTAAACTAACCTTATTTTCACCATTATTCACCCCTCTTTTGCACACAATTCTTGATTTAAAGCTAAAGTGGCCCACAATATTTAATTTTTCACCTTTTAAAACCCGTGTTTCTATGTTTTTACACCTTTTATCAAATAAATTGGGAAGGGTCCCTTTAAAAACGTTGCAACCGTGCATTCACTGCTCCACCGCCTCCACCATATTCTGCTACGATTAAAAACGATTGAAAGCGAAGCTATGCAATTTAATTCAAAAAGTATAAAATACGTAGAAGAATGAGGTTTTAAAAGGTGAAAATCAAATATGTGTACCACTTTAACTTAAAAATCAAGAATTGTATGCAAAGAAGGGGGAATAAAGTGCAAATGAGGTTAGTTCAAATGCCAACTTTAATGATGAGATATCTCGGAAACAAATGTATCCGACTAAAAATTTTTTCGAGATCCGTGATCAGCGCCACAAGCACAGGTGTTTTTACAGGTTAGATGTTTTTGCAAGAAATTTATTGCAATTTATTCTAACATTTTTGCAGTTTGCACGTAACTGGGTTTATCAATTTACTGAAACTTGTAAGTTCAATTCTTTTTAAACCGTTTTCTTTGTCTCATGTTGTTCTGGTTATGGGCGATAAAATGATACTTACAGCGAATTCTTTTGGTTAAACTAGGTGCTTTCAATTTAATTAGGTTTTTTAATCAAAATTTTTTACTACAAAATGCAGGGTTTGTTTTTTCTTTTGATAATTCATAAAAGCTTGATGTCTAGGAACTTATTACCGTGGGTATAAAAAGTAGACGGCATATTTAACATACCTTAGGATAAAGGAGCCGAAGTGGACATTTTGGGGCTTCTTCAGATGTTCGGTTACAAAATGCATGAAACAATTACTTTGTGTTGCTATATTACTGTACATCTCATTGGTACGGAAGAGAAGGGAAGTTTATGGTGAAAGTGTAAAGAGTTTACTCGTGAAAATAAAAGTACTTTCCAGCCAAGAAAAAATCCTAGCCTTCTAAAAGCTGTTGTAGCTCTAAATGTTATTTAAGGTTATTATTTAATGTAACGCCTACGCCGCTCATAAGTAGATAATAAAAATTGGTTAACTTTTTTATATGCCGGTATATTATTGTCCTCTATTGTGTGCTTTGAAATCTACGATAAAATGGTGGTGCCCTCTGGATAACATTATTCAGTCGTTAAATGGGTTTAACATCTAAAAATCTGGCACCCACGGTACTTAGTACTTAGCTTTTGTGCTACTAACATGGACTGCCATAAACATAAAAAAACTAAATATACTAAATGTACTAGATGTAGTACAATTGTACAGCTGAACATCGCAAATTCGCGTTGTTGTTGTCAAGGGAGCCGGCATGATTTAACTGACCAATAAGAAGGCTTCCTTATGCTATGCAAGGTTACCTAACCTTTTGTATTTTGTGGTTACAGAAAGACGAAATTCGCTTGCCCTGGTTTGCGTTTTAAATAATATTGCGAAGAATTTACCAAATTGTGCGTTTATTAAGTTTTGCATTTTGTTTTAATTTACGTAAAATGCAACGAAATTCAATCGAGTTGACTGACATGGTTTTGTGTTATGGGGAAGCTAGGCAAAATGCTCGGCAAGCCGGGGAACTATGAAAGAGTTTGTTTATAGTGAACCCATTAACAGTTTAGAACAGTTGCGAAATCCTGTGGAACTAGCGGCTCAGCAAATAAGGAACAATGAAAACATTTTTGCGCGTGTGAGAAACAGTATGCAGCGGAAAAATAAATGCATGTTTGGAATCAAAATTTAGAACATATTCCGTATTGAAGGTAAATCGACCTTTATTTAAATATTTTTTTGTTACAATTTATTTTGATATAAGGCTTTTAATAATTTTTTAAAGTAAATTTATAAAAAATAGAATATAATAACATTTTACCTTTTTATTCTATTATGTATTTATATCGTTTATTGGGTATAAAATAGGACGTTTGGCAACATCGCAAACAAATAGGTCTACTGTCTGTGTTTATAGTATTTACGTAACCAGGGACGTAGCAGATAGGTGAAAAGAAGGTATTTTTACAAATTGTAAAAAGTTTGAATTAAACAAAAAAGTACTCAGTGTGTCTCTACACTGTCCCAGGAGTCACCCATTTCAATATATTAAAGTATTTCCATAACACCCTGTATATATAAAATTTAAAATATATGTATATTTAGATAATAACTTCGGACAGCCAGGCAGCCATCAGGGTAATCAGTTCATGCAAAATCAGCTCTAAGCGGGACTGCGTAGTTGCCCTGGAGGAGGTGGGTGCGTCCAACAAGCTAACCATTGCTTGGGTACCAGGACACGAAGGTAATTAGGAAGCTGATAAATTGGCCAAGGAGGGGGCTGGCAGGACAATGATAGGTCCTGAGCCCTACTGTGGTATTCCATCATGCCAAGTAAGGTCATCTATTAGGTCATGGATTATGAGGGAATCACAGACTGGTGGACGAGAACACCAGGACAGTGTCAAGCGAAAATATTTATTAAGGTTTACTCGCCAGGATTTACGAAAGACCGTCTGAATTACAACCGGAAGGCAGTAAGAATAATAGTGGGTCAACTAACAGAACATTGCAGACTAAATAAACATCTGAAAATCATGGGCCTGGCAGAAGAAAACCTATGTAGGTTCTGCCAGGAGGAAGAAGAAACCGCTGAACATGTATGGTGCTATTGTGCAGCCCTTGGTCGTCTGCGGTTTGCAAGGCTGGGTGAAGAAAAACCTAAAGCGGCAAGATTTACCAAGGAGCCGGTTTCAATCTTGTCGAGTCTGATTAAACAGACCGGCTTGGATAGCGTGCTCTAACCTATGGACGGAAGACACACAATAAACCTGAGCAGGTTGCAGTGTTAAAGGATATGCAATCCACCTCCTAATCTAATCTAATCTAATCTAGATAATAACTTCTGAAATATTGATGATATCGATTTTAAATTTACTACGCAAGTATTTTGCCGCAAAATACATTTTAATGGTCTCCAGTGTTAATAAATTATTTGGGGTGTTATTATTTAAATAAAAATGTTGACTTCCATAAAATGACCGCTATCGTTTCAAATTGAAGATATTTCCAAACATTACTCAAAAATGTTTTGCAAAAAATTTGAAAATCTAAGCAGTGACGGTAATATTAGAAAGTTTATAAACAAAAAAAAAACAAAGGTTGGCAATTTGATTCATGACACACAGCTAAAATAAGAGGTTATGTATATATAAATTCAAGTTTTAATTATTCTTTATTGTTTTGAGAAAATATAAAATCTTGTAGACAAAGATAAAAAAACTCATAATTAAAATATTTACAAATGTTTAATACATCCAAAAAAACATGCAAACATTTAAATAAACTAGTATCTTAAAAATATATATATAGTCAGAAACTAACCAGTGGTGGGATAATTTAAAGGGGTTTGGCTAATTTTAATAAAAATAAATAAACACAGATCCCGAAGAGTAACCGTTTACCCTTACAAAAAAAATATATATTCGACTGTGGTCACGTGGGTAAATAGATAAAATTATACCAATGAGGTTGTCGATTTTTGGTGGTTAGTTCTGTTTAGTAAAAAGATATCAATTTTAAATTTAAATAAAATATTGTTGTGTTTGTTTGTTTTATGATTTTAAAACGGCAAATCATTTTAGTGTTTAGAAATTGTTACTAAATCCTGCAGATGTGGACAGCACTCTAAAGAAATACAGTGTTGTAAGCAGTACCTTTGTGAGACTAAATGCAAGAGGATGAAAGATTGTAATAAACATCCCTGTAATCGAAAGGTAAGTGTAAAGTAAGGGAATATTTTCTTAATTATTTTTATGTTATAATAATATTGTTTAAAAAGGCGTGGGCACAATGTCGCAATTATATGAATAAATGCATAAAATATGTTTCTAGATCCTGTCTAGAAATGAAATATTTGGTGTACTTGTGCATTTTTTCAAAAAGCTTTTTTATTTGTATTAGGAGCAATTTTAACTTCTGTACTCCCACTGTTGATTTTCTAGTGTTGTGATGGAAACTGTCCTCCATGTGAAAAACCA
Organism: Listronotus bonariensis; assembly: GCA_014170235.1. Taxonomy (NCBI): domain Eukaryota; kingdom Metazoa; phylum Arthropoda; class Insecta; order Coleoptera; family Curculionidae; genus Listronotus; species Listronotus bonariensis. The sequence continues at coordinate 12,225 of JACEGR010010823.1, read as the reverse complement.
TGCGGGCATACTTTACAGTGTGGAAATCACAAATGCCCATCAGTGTGTCATCGTGGCCTTTGCTATCCTTGTCAGCAGACAAATGAAGTATCTTGTAGGTGTGGTGCAACTAAAATTACTGTTCCTTGTGGTAGGAAACATAGAGTGAAACCACCTAAGTGTTCTAAATTGTGCTTGTAAGTTAAACGTAAATAATTTTTTAAAATTACATTTTTTAATATTTTTTATTAGCTTACTTTCATTAAAAAACATGCAGCAACAAAAAAGCTATAGGCTATTTACATTATGAGTTTTTTTTTAAATTAATTTAGTCTTACTGCAACTATAAATTTGTGAAGATCACATAGCTTTGTTGCCGAAACTGTTTTGTAACTCTTTACTGGGTGGCGCGTTTTTGTATACTTTACAGGGTATAATAAAAACTAAAATCTGATTTCACAATCTCAGGAAACATAGAGTGAAACCACCTAAGTGTTCTAAATTGTGCTTGTAAGTTAAACGTAAATAATTTTTAAGAAATCACATTTTTTAATATGTTTTATTAGCTTACTTTCATTAAAAAACGATAAACATGCAGCAACAAAAAAGCTATAGGCTATTTACATTGTTAGTTTTTTTTAAAGTAATTTAACCTTACTGCAACTATAATTTTGTGAAAAACACATGGCTTTGTTGCCTTCACTTTTTGTAACTCTCTACAGGGTGGCGCGTTTTTGTAGACTTTACAGGGTATAATAAAAACTAAAATCTGATTTCACAATCTCAGGAAACATAGAGTGAAACCACCTAAGTGTTCTAAATTGTGCTTGTAAGTTAAACGTAAATAATTTTTAAGAAATCACATTTTTAATATTTTTTATTAGCTTTCATTAAAAAACAATAAACATGCAGCAACAAAAAGCTATAGGCTATTTACATTGTTAGTTTTTTTTAAAGTAATTTAGTCTTATTGCAACTATAATTTTGTGAAAAACACATGGCTTTGTTGCCTTAACTTTTTATAACTCTCTACAGGGTGGCGCGTTTTTGTAGACTTTACAGGGTATAATAAAAACTAAAATCTGATTGTACAATCTCAGGAAACATAGAGTGAAACCACCTAAGTGTTCTAAATTGTGCTTGTAAGTTAAACGTAAATAATTTTTAAGAAATCACATTTTTTAATATTTTTTATTAGCTTACTTTCATTAAAAAACAATAAACATGCAGCAACAAAAGCTATAGGCTATTTACATTATTAGTTCTTTTTTAAGTAATTTAGTCTTACTGCAACTATAATTTTGTGAAGAACACATGGCTTTGTTGCCTTAACTTTTTGTAACTCTACAGGGTGGCGAGATGTATTTTAGCTCATATAATTTGAAAATCGTAATTAAAAAACAATTGAATGAAAAACAAAAACATAAAAAATACATAATAAATGTCGAGTTTTTTTAATGGACAACCCTATTTATTATTTTATTTTTGGAATCTATGGTCAATTCTTGGTGTTTTCCAATACTATATGCTGTCTAACTTCAACTATTGAGTTATTGATGACTAAAACAGTTACATTTTCGGTTATTATTATTTAATTAATAAATAAAGGTATTCCAGGTGATCACCCAATACTTCAGTCATTACATTTTTTACCTATTAGCAGATTGTATTTTAGTTTTCCATAATGAATTATTCTTTAGATAATAAAACTACAGAATGGAATGCTATATTACAAATCTAAAAAAATACCATGAAAACAAAAAGAAGATTATATAAAACTAAAATAAGATCTACTAACAGGTGATAAAAATTTTGATAACTTTGAAGTATCGGGTGATCACCTGCATTACCTTTATTTTATTTTTTTGATATACTAATAAAATTAAATAATATAAGCTGAAAATGTGACTGTTTAAGGGTCAGTAACTCAGAAACAATTAAAAATACGCATTTAGTACCCTTATTAAGAAATACTTATAATTTACCATAGAATGCAAAAATGTACCTATTTATATAATTAATAGGGAGTTCCATTTAAAAAACGCAACATTTATGGTATTAGTCTTTTGTTTTTTAAATAAAAATGGAATGGCTGAAATTTTGCATGAAATACAAAGACTTCTCTGTTTTTCTCTTTTGTTTTTTTATATAATTTTTTTTTTAATTTCGATTTTTAAATTTTTCGAGCTAAACTACATCGATTGGCTATCTTATTTTTTTAAATATGGAAAAATTCAAAAATATGACGTTTTGTCTCTTACATGGAATTTCTGTACAGTAAAGGTCATCTTAAGTTTTTCTACCTTCTCTGAAATCCTTTTAGTTATGTATCACTATTTAAAGGCACTAACAATCTGGATACATTTTTTAAAATCTATTTTAGAATACCGCCAGACTGTCACCATGAAAAACGGGACAGCCACCGATGTCACTTTGGTAACTGTCCACCATGTAAACAGATTTGTAATAAATCCAGATCAAGTTGTGAACATTTGTGCCCAGAACAGTGTCATTCGTCTGTTCTTGTAAAAATAGAAGCACAAAAGGCGTCAATGCCATGGGAACAAAGTGCGCCCCAGTTAGAAAAAGAAGTTTACCCTGTCCTGATTGTAAAGTGCCTGTGAAAGTAACATGTGTAGGTATGTAACCAAAAAATTAACAGAGCAGTGGTCATTTTCCTTTTATCCAGGTGACCCGAGTTCAAATCCCCAGCCGGAAAGACATTTTTAGGTATCACATTTCTTTCGGTATTATATTTTTAATAGATACCATGCTTTCGAAATATGTTGTTTTATACTTTTAAACAATCCTATTTTAAATTTGAAAATCCGTTGTCTTTAATAGGGAATCACGAAACTGCAGATTGGCCCTGTTACCAGGCGAAACCATCTAGTTGCGGTAGGCCATGTGGAAGGTTATTAATCTGTACCAACCATACATGTTCTTTGCCATGCCATTTGATTGAAGGAGCCACTGATCAAATACAGGTATTTATTATATTTTTCAAAAATATTTCTTTTATAATTAAACGCGCATGTTTTAGGCAGGAACAAATTGTGAAAAATGTGAAAATCCTTGTTCCAAGCCCCGCCCCGATGGATGCACTCATTCTTGTCCCAAGGCATGTCATGCAGAAACCTGTCCGCCATGTAAACAGATGCTTAGGATCAAATGTCACTGTGGCCTTACTCAACCTTACATATCATGTAGCCAGTGGTTGAATTTGGAAAGAGAGAAGAGCTTCAAAGCTGTGGAAATCAGTGTCCTAAAAATGTGAGTATGATTTGTACAGGGTGGCGCCTTTTCGTTGACCTTGGAGGGTATAGCGAAAACTAAAAGAGATAGAACAGATCTGAGAGATGTAAATAGAAAAGTTTTAGGGATTTTTACAGGGAATTCAATTGCTTACTTATATTTTTTCCATTGACTTTTATTTTAACGTTATAACAGAAAGGTTTTTTAATGGAACACCCGTATAATTTATAATTAGTTAAAAGGTCTCCTTAAAAGCTATGGGAAATACCACATTTAATATACCTACTTTTAATGGTTTCGGAAATATGGTCATCATCAGAATTTTTTTAACGAAACACCCTGTATATTATATTACCATTGCAGATATTCCAAAAAGGGTAAACAAAATACCGCATTTGATATATTTATCTACTAGCAGATATTTCAAAAAGGGTAAACAAAATACCACATTTGATATACAGGGTGTTATGGAAATACTTTAATATATTGAAATGGGTGACTCCTGGGACAGTGTAGAGACACACTGAGTACTTTTTTGTTTAATTCAAACTTTTTTACAATTTGTAAAAATACCTTCTTTTCACCTATCTGCTACGTCCCTGGTTACGTAAATACTATAAACACAGACAGTAGACCTATTTGTTTGCGATGTTGCCAAACGTCCTATTTTATACCCAATAAACGATATAAATACATAATAGAATAAAAAGGTAAAATGTTATTATATTCAATTTTTTTATAAATTTACTTTAAAAAATTATTAAAAGCCTTATATCAAAATAAATTGTAACAAAAAATATTTAAATAAAGGTCGATTTACCTTCAATACGGAATATGTTCTAAATTTTGATTCCAAACATGCATTTATTTTCCGCTGCATACTGTTTCTCACACGCGCAAAAATGTTTTCATTGTTCCTTATTTGCTGAGCCGCTAGTTCCACACGATTTCGCAACTGTTCTAAACTGTTAATGGGTTCACTATAAACAAACTCTTTCATAGTTCCCCGGCTTGCCGAGCATTTTGCAGCACAAAACCATGTCAGTCAACTCGATTGAATTTCGTTGCATTTTACGTAAATTAAAACAAAATGCAAAACTTAATAAACGCACAATTTGGTAAATTCTTCGCAATATTATTTAAAACGCAAACCAGGGCAAGCGAATTTCGTCTTTCTGTAACCTTGCATAACATAAGGAAGCCTTCTTATTGGTCAGTTAAATCATGCCGGCTTCCTTGACAACAACAACGCGAATTTGCGATGTTCAGCTGTACAATTGTACTACATCTAGTACATTTAGTATATTTAGTTTTTTTATGTTTATGGCAGTCCATGTTAGTAGCACAAAAGCTCAAGTACTAAGTACCGTGGGTGCCAGATTTTTAGATGTTAAACCCATGTAACGACTGAATAATGTTATCCAGAGGGCACCACCATTTTATCGTAGATTTCAAAGCACACAATAGAGGACAATAATATACTGGCATAAAAAAAAGTTAACCAATTTTTATTATCTACTTATGAGCGGCGTAGGCGTTACATTAAATAATAACCTTAAATAACATTTAGAGCTACAACAGCTTTTAGAAGGCTAGGATTTTTCTTGGCTGGAAAGTACTTTTATTTTCACGAGTACACTCTTTACACTTTCACCATAAACTTCCCTTCTCTTCCGTACCAATGAGATGTACAGTAATATAGCAACACAAAGTAATTGTTTCATGCATTTTGTAACCGTACATCTGAAGAAGCCCCAAAATGTCCACTTCGGCTCCTTTATCCCTAAGGTATGTTAAATATGCCGTCTACTTTTTATACCCACGGTAATAAGTTCCTAGACATCAAGCTTTTATGAATTATCAAAAGAAAAAACAAACCCTGCATTTTGTAGTAAAAAATTTTGATTAAAAAACCAAATTAAATTGAAAGCACCTAGTTTAACCAAAAGAATTCGCTGTAAGTATCATTTTTATCGTCCATAACCAGAACAACATGAGACAAAGAAAACGGTTTAAAAGAATTGAACTTACAAGTTTCAGTAAATTGATAAACCCAGTTACGTGCAAACCGCAAAAATGTTAGAATAAATTGCAATAAATTTCTTGCAAAAAACATCTAACCTGTAAAAACACCTGTGTTTGTGGCGCTGATCACGGATCTGAAAAAATTTTTAGTCGGATACATTTGTTTCCGAGATATCCATCATTGAAGTTGGCATTTGAACTAACCTCATTTTCACTTTATTCCCCCTTCTTTTTGGCATACAATTCTTGATTTTAAGTTAAAGTGGTACACAATATTTGATTTTCACCTTTTAAAACCTCATTCTTCTACGTATTTTACACTTTTTTTTGAATTAAATTGCATAGCTTCGCTTTCAATCGTTTTTAACCGTAGCAGAATATGGTGGAGGCGGTGGAGCAGTGAATGCACGGTTGCAACGTTTTTAAAGGGACCCTTTCCAATTTATTTGATAAAAGGTGTAAAAAACATAGAAACACGGGGTTTTAAAAGGTGAAAATCAAATATTGTGGGCCACTTTAGCTTTAAATCAAGAATTGTGTGCAAAAAGAGAGGTGAATAATGGTGAAAATAAGGTTAGTTTAAATGCCAACTTTGATGAAGATTATCTCTGAAACCAAACATTTCCGACTAAAATTTCGTTCAGATTCGTGATCAGCGCTCCAAAAAGCCTAACATACCAAATTTGGTTAAAATCGGGTTGCGGACACTTTCTGTACAATTACCGTAGTTTTTTGTACATTTGTCTCATAGGGAATAATCTTTTGTACTCTTCTCTCGTGTGAACCAAGATCGTTTGACTAGGTAAGGTTGCCTCGTAAGCCTTGCAACATGGCGGACCATACGTCACATATGTATTTTGCTCATTATTTAATGAAGTTTTTAACAGTGTAGTTTGTGTTTTTGTCAATATTAAAGAAATACTTTTAAATACTGTTAATTCCAGTTGTTACCGTAACTTCTTTATTTCCTATTAATAAATTATTTAACAATGATTATTCTTTGTTTGCTATGTTGGCGCCAAGGAACCAGCAGTGCGGTACATATGTGACGTAATGAGGCAACCTTACCTAGTCAAACGATCTTGTGTAAACAACCTGTCGTCTGTCAACTCTTAATTTTGATGAAAGAAAAGCGAAATGTAACAAAAACTTTATTTAAAAACGCAGTAAAATTTGTTTTAATAGTGTTTTGCAATAAAAATACCGTTTTGTGTATTTTAATTCAATTCTTTGTGCGCATACGTGTCGCGTCGCAGTGTTTAAAAAGTTTGTAAAGTAATTAACCACCTAAAAAGTGTACTTGATATGTGGAAAAGTAATCTTTACATTCATTATACGCTCAAACAACCTAGTAGCGTAATAAAGGATAATTTGTTGTAATCATGTAAGTTTTTCGTTTGATCGAATTGAAACAGCAAAACCCATAGATAAACTGGTAAAGAACAAAATAAATTTGGCAACTTTTCTCAAGCTTGTTGACTTAACCACGTGTTATAACTGCTTTCAGCTGTTTTTGACAGCGACAGAAGGTAAACATATGTATTTAAAAGGGATTTAAAGAGCTGGTCAGTAGCGGGTTTGCTTTTTAATCGTAAAATTTTGGGGTTCATTATCACTGTTATTTAGGGTGGTCCGCCATTTTTAATAATTTTTATTCAATTTATTTTTACCAAGGATTTTGGGGTTGAAATATATTAAAGTATTTCCATAACACCCTGTATTTGTTAGAATAATATTGTGTGGTCTATATTAAAATAGTAATCTAAGAACCTTTGTTATTGTTTCTCTCTTATTAATTCTAAGTGTATCACGTCTGCCGTATCGGTGATGTCACCGTCGGCGACAACTGAGAGAGTCATTGATAAGCTAATGTCTTTAGGATAAACAAGTTGCCTGAATTTCATTTTTCCAAAGCAGTATTTTAAATAAACAACGGTGTTAGCCTGTTATGAAAGATAGACTGTTTTAAAGACGTACGTTGATAAAAATATTGGTGGGCGTGAATATTGTTAGCAGTTAGAGAATCGACCTGATTATCGGCGGTCGACATTTTTGTATTGATTCTTCATATTTTTGTGAAATAAAGTGGTGTTTCAACGAAAATCGGTGTATTATTTAAACATTAGATAACATCAGAAGTGGGATTATACCGGGTGTTCGACCAGCATCGGCCAGTGACATTTTTTTTTTTTTTTTTTTTTGTGACTATATAGTTGAAAGTGACTATTCTTTAATTGAGAAAATGTCGATGAACGAGGGACATAATTCGGCAGTTTCTGAACCTGAGGTAGTGCAAAATGACAGTGAATCTGTGCAAGTGCCGAGTGAAAGCAGTATAATAGGATCTACACTGCTCACTATGCAGGCAACATTGCAGACTTTGGTGTCGAGATGGCTATTTTAAAATCGACGTCCAGTATTCCACCTGAACCACCAGTTGTAAGTAATGCAAATCACTTACCCGTAACCGTTTGCACTGAGGTAAGGGAACCTTTCAATTTTAATTTCACTGGCTTTAACCCAAATAAAAGCAATTATCCAGCTGAAGAATGGTTAAATGAAGTAAACAGGATAAGAGTTAAATACAGGGTGGATGATTGTTTAGCTATAGTAAAGGCTGGGCAGGCACTTCGTGGCGAGGGTCGTCGATTTTATGAAGCATGGGCTCCCTTATCTCGTACGTGGGACTCTTTTCAAGAAGACTTTCTCACTGCATTTCCTGACCATGAATCATGGGCGAGCAAGTTTAAGAAGGCTTATGAGGTGAATTGTTCGCAGTTCGAGACTTTCAGTGAGTACGCTAGAATTAAAATAAGAGACTTATATCGATTTCATTCGGAATTACCTTGGGAGAAAGTGCTGTCTATTGTAGTCGAGGGTATTAATTCAAATTTTATTTTTGAAAGTGTCCGTGTACAAAATCCTTCAAATTTGGCCGAATTAATGTTAATTCTAAGAAGACACGAATCATTAAAACGAAAAGCTTCAACAGATCGAAAGTATGCTGATAACTTACCACCGTTCAAGCAACGTCGTCGGGATTTTGTTTTTTCTGGTAAATGCCATCATTGTGGAAAAACTGGTCACAAAAAGGAAGATTGTCGATCTTTACAATTTGAAAACAAAATAAATAACAAAATTGTTAAATCCACAGCTGCCGAATGTACATTTTGTAAGAGAATAGGGCACAATGAAAATGATTGTTGGAAAAAGAATGGAAAACCTAAAGTTTTATGTGCTAGTTTGAGAAGATGCACTATCATGCCAAAAGCCACTATTCTGTTTGGTGACAGAGCTCAGTCTTTTTCATACCTAGTAGATAGCGGTGCTGATTTGTCTATTATACACGAACATGTAATTCATAAAGTAAATGGCAATATGGTATCTCATAGTGTAACCCTCTCAGGACTTGGTAGCAAGGCTGTTCCCATTTGGGAAAATGTGTTTTGTTAGTGGTTCTTCAAGAAGCTACGGTTGAAGTGGATTTCCTGGTAGTACCTGATTTCACAATTCCTGAAGTTGATGCTCTCATAGGTTGGGATGTTATTAGCCGCCCAGGTTTAGAAATTGTCCGTCGAAGCCATGGAATCGATCTTCGACTTAGTATCAACGTTCAGACTATGACATGTTCATTATCAACAATTGAAGTGTCAGGATTGGACGAGCGACAAACTCTCGTTTTGAATAATATTTTGGAAAAGGCAAGAAATGCAGCGCCATCGGTAGTTACTACAGGCAAATTGCAAATAAAGCTAAAGGATGACATTCCAGTAGCTTTTCGACCTCGTCGCTTAGCTTATACTGAACGGGTCCAGCTCAAGAAGATAGTGGAGGATTTATTAAAAGAAGGAATTATACGAGAAAGCACATCACCGTATGCAAGTCCAATTGTATTGGTTCAAAAGAAAAATGGATCTTTGAGGTTATGTTGTGATTTTAGGGCCATTAATCAAAAAGCAGTTAAAGACAGATTTCCGCTACCTAATTTGCATGATCAACTCGATGCCCTGGGAAAGGCTAGATATTTTACAACTCTGGATATGAAGGCTGGATTCCATCAGATCGAAGTGGAAGAGGACTCAAGGAAATATACCGCTTTCGTCACACCAGATGGCCACTATGAATATTGCCGAATGCCATTTGGTTTTGCCAACGCACCTGCATGTTATCAGCGAGCCATTAATAAGGCCTTGAATAGTCTCAAGGATAATATAGCACAAGTGTATTTAGATGATGTAATGATTGCATCAAAAACTATTGAAGAGGGACTTATTAATTTGAGAAAAGTTATAGAATCTCTTACAAATGCTGGATTTTCTCTTAACTGGGAAAAATGTGTTTTTTTTGCAACAGAAACAGAGCATTTGGGAACGATAGTAGGAAATGGTGTTGTCAAGCCTGGCACACGTAAAGTTGAAGCTCTCGCTAAATCGCAGCCTCCTACTAACCTTAAGGAAGTCAGACAGTTTATGGGCCTAGCAGGATATTTTAGGAGGTTCATTAAAGGATTTTCTATACTAACTGCCCCAATATCTCAGCTGTTACGGAAAAATGTTGCATTTGAGTGGACGGAAGTCCATGAGAACATTCGAAAAGAAATAATCAAAAAGTTGACGACTCAACCGATATTGAAGATTTTCAATCCGGATTTACCTACGGAGCTTCACACAGATGCGAGTTCATTGGGTATCGCCTCAGCTTTGATGCAGAAACATGAGGGGACTTTCTATCCAGTTGCATACTTTAGCAGAAAAACGACAGAAACGGAATCAAAATACCACTCATACGATTTAGAAACCCTTGCTATTGTAGAAAGTGTTGAACATTTTAGAGTTTACTTGTATGGCATTACCTTTACTGTATTTACTGACTGCAATTCAGTAAGAGCTACAGCTTTGAAGAAGGATCTTCATCCTAGAGTCGCAAGATGGTGGATCCGATTACAAGATTTTGATTTCAAAATTGAATATCGTCAAGGGTGTAAAATGGGACATGTCGATTATATGAGTAGGTGTCCAGTTATTTTGCCAATAAAAAAAAGAAACCAGATTTATAATAACACCAAAACAATAAAAGAATTTCAGTTAGAAGATACTTTTTGCAAGCAGCTTCATGAGAAATTACAAGATGGGTTCTGCATTAAGAATGGCTTAATATATTATACTGTAAAGAAACCAACCAAAACGGATGATGGATTGCGTTGTTTTGTTCCCATATCTGCAAGGTTAGTGGTAATGAAAAGCTACCATGACGACGCCGCCCACATTGGTTGGGATAAGTCCATAGCACGTCTGAGACAAGAATTGTATTGGCCACGAATGGGGCAAACTTTAAAAAAATATATTAAGAATTGTCAAAGCTGTACCCTCAATAAAAGTTACACTGGAAAAAAAAGTGGGTTGTATCAAATGGGAGAAAAAGCAACCAGCTCTTTTGAAGTGTGGCATATAGACCATGCTGGACCTTTAGTGCAGTCCAACAGATGTACTTACATATTAGTGATAATTGATGCCTATTCTAAATATTCATTGTTTTGCCCAGTCAGAAATAAAAAGACAGAGTATACTGTTATAGCATTGGGAAAGGTGTTTCAGAAGATTGGAAGGCCAAAGCGAATTATTGCTGATAGAGCATTTGTATCCAGCAAATTTAAAGACTTTTTGAGTCAAAACAACGTAGATCTACATCTCATTGCTACTGGTATGCCTAGAGGAAATGGACAGGTAGAAAGGGTAATGAGAACCCTATTCAACTTAATGAGAAGTGTTCTGAATGATAAGAAAGAACAAAAGTGGACTTCAGTAATTCCCCAAATTGAGGCAGTATTGAACGAAACAGAGTGCAAAACTACAGGTTACACTCCGAATTTATTGATGTTTGGAAAAAGAATCGCTTACCAGCAGAAAAAGCTATTTTGGAGGGAGTTCCGGAAAAACAGACTGAAGATCTCTCCAATATCAACGCAAAAGTGGTTAGTCGATCAGAAAGGAGAGAAGAAATCAGGAGGTTAGATTTAACCTTAAAAGATCACCAGCAAAACTGTTTCAAGTTGGTGATAAGGTAGTAGTTGCAAATACTCAAGTTTCTGGAGGAAAGTTAAAACCAAGATTTGACGGTCCATATGAAGTAATTAACTTACTTGATAATGAGAGATATGTGCTAAAGAGAGCAAATAATAGAAGTAAAGTCACGAAAACAGCAGCACATGAACATTTGAGGAAATGACCGGAAGGAGGTCAAGCCTGCTAACGTTCATTTAAAGTTTGAACCTTAACTGGTTGATTATTTTTAAAGTTTGAACCTTAACTGGTTGATTATTTTTAAAGTTTGAACCTTAACTGGTTGATTATTTTTAAAGTTTGAACCTTAACTGGTTGATTATTTTTAAAGTTTGAACCTTAACTGGTTGATTATTTTTAAAGTTTGAACCTTGACTGGTTGATTATTTTTGAAGTTTGAAATTTAAATAGTTGATTATTTTTATACACATATTTTTTTTTTTTTTGTTTTGTGTTTTTGTTTTGTCTGTTTGGTTGTTTTGCGACTTGTGCGTGGGCGCACAATTTGCAGGATGGCCGTGTTAGAATAATATTGTGTGGTCTATATTAAAATAGTAATCTAAGAACCTTTGTTATTGTTTCCTCTTATTAATTCTAAGTGTATCACGTCTGCCGTATCGGTGATGTCACCGTCGGCGACAACTGAAGAGTCATTGATAAGCTAATGTCTTTAGGATAAACAAGTTGCCTGAATTTCATTTTTCCAAAGCAGTATTTTAAATAAACAACGGTGTTAGCCTGTTATGAAAGATAGACTGTTTTAAAGACGTACGTTGATAAAAATATTGGTGGGCGTGAATATTGTTAGCAGTTAGAGAATCGACCTGATTATCGGCGGTCGACATTTTTGTATTGATTCTTCATATTTTTGTGAAATAAAGTGGTGTTTCAACGAAAATCCCGGTGT
>JACEGR010010822.1:0-17395 GCA_014170235.1 Listronotus bonariensis | reverse complement strand
CAAAAAAATAAGTTTTTTGGAAATATTTTTAATATGCTTTGGCCGATTTGAATAAAATTTGGTACATTTATTTAAAGTGATAAGGCGCTTATTTAGCTCTAACCATAATGTTATTATTGGGTCCAGTGGCGTCTCATTAGACACCGCAACTTTCAATATTGAAAATAAAAGCTACGCCACTGACTTTTTGATGTAATTATAATTTTTAATAATTAAGCAATTAATAATACAACTTTTAAATTTCTTTTATTTTTTGTATCTACCTTGGTTTTCAAAAAAAATAAAAATATTAAAGCTTCTTTAATTTCTTTTAAAAAGTACCCATAGACAACATGATATTAAAAGCAAAAATTAAAATTAAACAATTTTTTGCCCTAAAATAAAATAGCAGTCGTGTATTTTATCAAAAATTGTCATCTTCACTATTTACTAAAATCGAAATTCTTTATTTTTAATTTTAGATTTTATTTTATGCGGTTTAGGGCTACTTTTAGTTTCAGAATGACCTAAAATGGCTTTAATTTTTTTCTCGAAAATAAAGCGAGATACGAAAAAAATATATAAGACTAAAAATTTGTATTATTAATTGCCTAAATATAAAAAAATATTAAAACGTCAAAAAAAGTCAATGGCGTACTTTTTTGTCCTAAATAATACAAGTTGCGGTGACCACTGAGTTGCTACCCAATAATACCAATATGGTTAGGGCTAAATAACTTATTACTTTAAATAAATGTACCAAATTTTTTCAAATCGGCCTAAGCATATTAAAAATATTTAGAGAAACTGTTTTTTTTTCTTAAATTTTAACGCCCTGTATCTCAGTAAGAAAGCAACTCCGAACATATGTTTATGGAAACCTTTTTCATAAAATAACATAAGAAATCACACCTTAAAGTTTGATCCCATAGTTCTAAAACACTCTGTAGTAAGTATATTAAAAATAATTAACGAAATTACTTCATTATTTCTGGTAAATACGTAAACGACATAGTTAATATACTGATGTTTAGTAAAAACTTAAGTGAAAAGATGACAAATTAGACTAAAAATCATGATAGATTACGTGCTAAGGAATGTACACTAAAGCGCTTTACATTCTGCGCCCTCTGTCATCGGATCCGTTCACCAGACAAAAAAATGCCCAAAAAGAAGGTATGACCCTAAATAGGATTTGGCAAACTTTTACCCTGCCTGGAGAAGTCGTAAAAACAAAAGAATAATAATTACATTTTTACACGACTACTTGACCTAAAATTAACCGTATGAGCTGTGTCATGACACTCTAGACTAAAATTTAAAAAATTAAATTATTTAAGGCAAAATATTAAAATAAGACATGTACATAACGTGTCTTTGGATTCAGAATGTCGAATACAATCGACGTAAGATAAAATATATCGGTGGTGCCATTTAAAATTTGAGAGTAGCAATTATTTCCGGTTAAACCGGAAGTAATTAGTAACAAGTGAGTATATAGACCAATGCACATTTATATCGACAATATATCAATTATTCCTGATTTATAAAATATCAACAGCTTGTTGATATACTTATTAACGTTAAAATCTTTTCCTTTTAACATTAACAAGTATATCAAATGGCTGTTAATATTTTATAAATCAGAAAACAATGCCGGATTAAGACTACTTTATGCCCTAAGCAATCTACTTCTGTGGTACACCCTAGCCAAGGTTCATTTAAAATTTTTGACTACCAAAAAAAAGGTCCTCACCTTTTAAAATCACAAACTAAATTTATTTTGCCTTTAAACGTTTTAAATTTACGATTAACCTTTACACAAATCTATTTTCATTGTACTTTCTTTCTTTTCTACTTACTCTTTGTGGTGCCCCTTAGTGGTGCCCCCATAACCTGATAACCTAAGCAATTGCTTAATTTGCTTATAGGTTAACCCGGAACTGATCAAAAATAACTGACATATAAAGTATAAAGAACATATTGTTTTCGTTCTGTGTTAATTATTAGACACCCTGTATTTTACTATTATTAGAAACTAAATCAACTTTTAAGCTTTGTGCAGAGTATGCGCGGGATTCGAATAAATTTTCGGGCAATTACCAAAATATCATGCGTTGCTCGGAGTTTATCGGTCACCTTTTCCTAAGCACTTTCCCCGTTTTTAATCTTTCGAATCAAAATTGTTAATTGCCTACTAAAAGCCAAAATGGCGCTGCATTTCTCCTTATTTTATGACTTGCCTCATGCGGTGGTAGTCAACAGCGGTCTTTTGGGTATTTCGATATTTTAAAATATTTAATTTAGGAGATATTATTAAATTATTACCATATTAAACTTGTTTTTTTTTATACACTAAACTCATTTATATTTCCCAGGTTCAAAATCAGAAAATCCAGTTCAAAAGGCAAGTGAGATATCCTCTTCAAAATTATTGTGTTTTATTAATATTTGCTCTGGAGCGCGTCAAAAATTGACGAGAAAAGATAAATAAGTTCTATAAATGTTTAAAAACTTTTTTCTCAATTTAAAGTAACCAAAGTATAGTAGATATTTAAATAAAGGATTTTATTTATTTTAACTAATTTTATGACAATTTAAGGCAATACGTAGTGGTATTTATTTTAAGACTATAAGGCAAATTTATTTATTTAATAATAGCTTATTGTCTACACTCCAATCTACAAATAATAGGACCACTTCGGTCCTGGTCCCGAGCTATAGCGAGCTATTATTTGTAGATTGGCGTGTATTCAATATGTAAGCTTCCTTCAATGTTTTACTTTTCCTTCTTCCAGATAGGATCTACTAAGAGAAATAATTTTTTAGACCTAAAAATAATTTATTGGGAGTTATCCTAAAAACGCCCACTGAACTTTTTCTGAAGCATTATAGAAAGTTTGTAAAGGGTTTTTTAAATTTTGAAAAAAATCCTTAATATTTATTCAAAAAGATGAAAACTCCGATATAATATTTCGTGATTTAATGATATATTATAATATGATATAGTGTTGAAAAGTACAAAAATATCAAACAATATATTACCGAGTCACCATGAAGGACTTTCATGAACTTCATGTTTAATGCCGCCGCCAGACAACGGCCCAACTACGACAAACTTTCGCAAACAACCATTATGTGGACGGGTAGTTCGTCTGCATTTGCCTTGATTGGCCCAACATTTAACACACTTATTTCCATACGAAATACGTCGCTTTTAGCTTTATTTAGCGAGATTTCGTATTTTTATTTTTTCCGATCCAAGCCTTATTTTTAACCTGTATATTGTATTTTTTTAGATATTAGGAAAAAACCACATAAGTTTTAAATCAAATGACAGGTCAAATATTATTTGCAAATAGTTTGTCAAATGTTTCGACAAATAATTCGGCCACAAATTCGCCCAATGTGTGGCGGCAGCATAAAAGAAAATTTTGCCTTGGCCAAACCAACTAAAGTGGTGAAACAAACACATTTTGCAGACACCAATATTTTTACAACAACAAAAAAACCTAATTGACCTGCAAAATGCTACAAATTTTACGTAAGGTATTAGGCAGTATTAGCTAAAAATTTTAAAATAATATAAAATATTTTGTTTTTACGTTTTCTTTACGTTCGTAGAAAAAATAGCGATCTTAACACGTGGCGAAAGTACCTTTCCCGCACTTGACTGCTTAACCGAACTCCGCTACGCGTCGTTCCGCATATCTGCAGTCGCGTGCGAAAATGGAGCCACTTTCAGCTCTAGTTAGGAAATATACTATACACTTTTTAATGATTTAAACATCATTTTCTATATTTATTTCCATTGTATATTGCTTACACTTTCTCACAGAAGTGATGGAAAAGAAGTGAACAGATTAACCAATTAACATTTAGGTAAAATATTGACATACAAAATTTCATTTTTCCGCGAGCGTTAAAAAATGCTGTTTTTTTAATCATTAACATGAAGTTAAAGTACTTCATTCTAGTACACAACAAAAAGTGGTAAAAAAGTAATTTTTTTACATCTTCGAAGCTTTTTTCATACTTTGAATTAGTGTTTTGTTTCAAACCAACTACAATGAACTTAAATATCAATTTAAGCAATGTAACAGTAAACGCGACATCAACTGAACCAAACGGTCAAGTTACCTTTGATTTCGTCATTATTTCTTTTGGTTCATGTGTCACTAGTTTTAAAATTTCACAGTTTGCAAATAAATTTAATAGAAATTATTGAAAATTAATAGTAATAATTAATTTAAATGACTACGAAAATTAAAAGGAATTTATACTTTTTCAGTATTATTTCTACAAAAAAGTAAATACATATAATTTTCTAAAATTAAATAATAAATGTATAGTAATGAAGAGGACAATTGTCTCTTACAAAAAAGGAGGCTATGTTTTTTTGTTGCGATATAAGGGCTGAGCTGCAAAAATTGAAATTAATAAGTTTAGATGAATAAAACATGTATAAAATGGTATTTTGGGAAATTTTTATACGGTCGTGGAAAAAATATAGTGTGTAACACATGCATAGTATTTTTGTTTACTCATGGGATTGCCCACTCCTATTTATAAAAAAACTTTATGCACTTGTTACATAAATCACTATTGAGAATCACTCGGTATAGGACATTTTAATTTTGGTACACAAAAATATTTTTAAACTAAGGAAAATCTTCACAAATAAACTACCAGCTGCAACTAAAATATTACAACCACATATTATTATCTCTAATTTTCTATGATTTTCGGCTTTAACTGCCCTGCCACCTGCTTACAGTTAGCAGTATTTTTGCTATCTTTAAAATTTAAATAAAAATAAACAAAAGCCATTTGGCATGTATATTACTTAAACATGTTTTCCTATAGTAATTATAACCATTGGCGTGGAAATATATTATATAAAAAGTAAGTATTTAAAATAATTCAGCTTTTAAGCAAATTAGATAAGTTAAAAAAAATAAAAAGTTTTCCCGAAACGATATTTAAAAAGACAACTTTTAAACATTTTGTTAAACGCTATTTTAAGGAAAATATTTATATTTAAAATATTGGATTTCAAACGTATATTTTAAAAATTTAGGTGAAAACGAATAAGATTCTGCGTCGCTTTTTCGGCAATAACAGCATGATGCACTTTTTATAAACAAATATTTTTTTATCAATTTTTTATCTTTCAAAAGCACAAAGCAGCTTTTAAGATTTTTATGTTTTACCCATCTATTATTGATCTGTAATACCTTAGAAACGGAATATGTTATGGTAGCAATAATACTTGCTATCACACCTAGGGCATTATAAGCGGGCATTATGATAATGCCCGCTTATAATGCCCTAATGCGCTAATATGAAAATTTTATTGCTTATCCAATTTTATTTCTCTCACAATAAGGATCAAGTTTATACAAACATATGTATTAAAATAAAATCAATAACTTACCAGTTCCTGAAAATATGCCATTAAAACGGTTTCGGTTATTTGAAGAATTGCGTTCGCATCTTTCCAAATACCAAATTATGCCACACTCCCGATCATACTGTTGCCTTGATTTAACTGGCAAAAGATTTTCGGTCGCTTTTATGGTCTTTTCTCTTATATTTTGTGGAATTTCTTCCATTTTGAGCAAATCGTTAAATAAAAAATGCCAACTGACTAACTGATTGAAACATCAAAGTCAAACTTAACACCAGTCATTATCTACTTACGTATACAGGTACAGGTGCAACTTATTTTTTATATTGCGAATAAATAATGTAATTAGTCATTGAAAAACTCTTTTGGGTAAAACATAAAGCATTGTATGCACCACAGGCTTTACTGGACTATAATTCCCATCAGGTATTATAGTCCTAGCACAGAATAAATATATTAACCAGAAGGATATCTCGAAGGCGGCTTCTTTGATGTCTCCTAGCGCGTCTCATGACCTCGAACTGCATATTTTGCAGGCGTTTCATGAGCGTACCTAAGAAATTAACATGTTTAGGCGCCTATCTCTTAAAAATATATTTTAATATTATTATAATGCATTTAATAACATCTATGCAATCAAATAAAACAGATGCTTAAATAATATGTCGTATTGAGATATATTAATAATTATTATAAAATGTGTCTATTTATTTTCGCATATGACAATTTTTATTTTCATATTTTTGAAGTTTCTATTTATCCATTTGAGGGTATGGAATAGTCTAACTGTAACAAATCATTTAATTAAATAACTAATTGGAAATTGTTCACAAGGATGTAAAAACTATTTTTAAACGGTTTTACTTGACCTGTTTGTTATTTATTTGAAATTATTTTTTGGGTCAAATCTAGTAATTGAAATTTGACCCCTTCCTGACGACCGATCGATCTGAAATTTGGTACACTTCCTTAGTCTTGATGACAATACAATATAACATATTCTTTATGATTGTAAATCCAACATGGCCGCCGATACAAAATGGCGGATTACATATTACTTTACTACAACCTCAATATGGGTATCAAATTAAAGGGCTTTATAGGTAGAATAGAACCCACTATGAAAAAAATAAAATCCAAGATGGCCGCCGCCACAAAATGGCGGATTATATTTTTTTTTCACAAATACCTCAAATGGGTATCAAATGGAAGGGCTTGATTGGTAGAATAAAACCCACTATAAAAAAATTAAAATCCAAAATGGCCGCCGCCACAAAACGGCGGATTACATATTTTTTCTCACAACTACCTCAATATGGGTATCAAATGAAAGGGTTTGGTTGGTAGAATAGAGCTCACTATAAAAAAAATCAAGATGGCCGCCGCCACAAGAATGGCGGATTACATTTTTTTTCACAAATACCTCAATATGGGTATCAAATGGAAGGGCTTGATTGGTAGAATAGAACCCACTATAAAAAAATTAAAATCCAAAATGGCCGCCGCCACAAAATGGCGGATTACATATTTTTCTCACAACTACCTCAATATGGGTATCAAATGAAAGGGCTTGGTTGGTAGAATAGAGCTCACTATAAAAAAAATAAAATTCAAGATGGACGCTGCTGCAAAATGGCGAATTACATATTTTCCACAACTACTTCAATATAGAATCGTTGGTTAGTTCTGGTTAGTTATAGTAAGGCGAACTCAATAGAATGAGAAGTATCAACTAACAACAAAACTAAAAACTTGAAAATAAATTATGTAAAAAAAACTTTTTATGTTAAACGGTTTTATTGTACTAAAAGCTAAAAAATAATTCGGTAAGTCCTAGCTACCAGATCGCACCAATCTTCTCATCAATCTGGGGTATTGATCAGACAAATAATAAAATCGTTGGGCAATTGACATTTCTATCATAATATTTACTCTGGATAAGCGTCAGTTTTTAAAATATGTATTGTATAATTTACACAAGTGTCTATTTATTTTTCCATATGACAATTTTTCCATTTTTAACATTTTTAAAATTCTTGTTTATACATTTGAGTGTATGGAATAATCTAACTCTACCAAATAATTTAATTAAATAATTAATTGGAAAATTTTCACAAGGATGTAAAAAAACTAGTATTTTGCAGATATTTTCAAACTTTTGAATTAATTTTTTTTTGTATTACAATACTTTCAAAATTTATTTGAAATAAAGTTTCTAGCTGTTCTAGCTGGTTTAAAACTTCTTTCACCATTTCCCGGATCTTCTACGCCTATTATATAATCTGCGCTACTGTTATAGAAAAAATTTGCCTTTATGCTCATTTCATCTACACATAGTACACAATACTTGTCCATTTCATTAAAATTATCTACTTTCATTTTAAGGGGTTTAAAAGCATTTGGGACTTCAAGCCCTGGAGGGATGTCTATACCACGTAATAATTTTGTTAGTGATTGTGGCCCAGGCAAACAGAATAATTTTGTCAAAAGAGTTTTATAAACTTTTGGACCAGAAAAATATAATAATAAACATTTGAATTTAAACTCGTTTGAGTATCTTCGGCCTTTAGCAGACTTAACTATTTGACTCATCTGGACAATAATAAATTCTGCAAGTTCCTTGGATGGACACAATGTATAAGTAATACTTTTGTACTGTTCTAATGTGATTTCTTTTTCTTTCATTGCAAGCTTCTTCCCTAGGTCATCACACTTAGAAAGAAGTTCTCGGTTTTGTTTTTTCAACTCTATGTTCTCCTTTCGAAGGGTGCTATTTTGGAGCCTTAATTTTTCTTTTCTTGGGGTATTTACAGTCAGTGCTACTGGAGTTTGAACGTAACATGTTGGTAAACGTAATGGAGACTTCTCCGCCTTATCGGATGAACTGCAAATGTCTGAAGCTGGTTCTAACAGTTGTTGCAATTTGCTAGGCGCGTCTGAGATTTGAAGGATTGGAGGGATTTTTATGCTTAAACCAGATGAACTTGGAACTGCTTCATCAACGTCGCTATTTGAAAATAATTTCGCTGGAACAGCATCTTTTCTTAATAGCTGCCTTTTTCCTTTTGAAACATACGTGGATGAAAATGAATGCCACAAATCCTATAACTTTTGTAAAGTGTCTCTACTTTGTCTAGCAGATCATTGAGGAAATCTGTAAAATTTGTTCGCACCATCATCGTAGGATTTGTTTTTACAATTTTTAAAACTGCAAACAAAGGCCTACTTTTTCTCTTTCTTCTTCCATGATAGGTAATTAATTACACAATTCACAGAAAAATCACAAAACAGAATATTATAGTCCAGAAAAAATAAAACGTATCGCAATAAACTATATAAAATACATTGACCGTTACCGAGTCGTTGCTTCGCCTTTCACTACTGCACTGGCAATTTCGGTTTAGAATTTCGGTTTAGTAACCCTCGAAGGTCACAGCCTGCGCCGCTCAAGGTAAAAGAGATATCCTTCTGGTTAATATATTTATTCTTGTGGTCCTAGTAACGCCCTTGATACATAAATAGCTATTAAGGCTTTCTTATTATGGTTATTACATTTTTGTGAAAATTAACCTGTGACTTACAGTTGCTTTTTCCACGACTGTTTAAAAATGTATACATTATAAATGTCATTGTAAACAGGTAACATCGCTCATTACCCACTCGCATTACCCACATCCATTACACACGGCTCTCATAGAGTGCTTTAATGTGCATAAATGTCATAATTTGTATATATTTTCGAGGATCTCGTTTTCTTAATATTATTCTTCAGACAAGGGCACTACTTTTTAGTCACATATTAGTATTAAAATGTCTAATAATTAAAATCAATTGCAGTATATAGGCTGTAATGTCGCGTATGTCATGGCTGACAAATATTCTGTCAAAAATCGGGATTATTAAATATATTGTTTGTATTGATATACATCTTCAAGAAAGTCGTAGAAAAAGTATAGTATGTTAACTTTTGACAAGACTATATTAAAAATTTTCATACGCCTTGGGAAACATTTTTACACGCTTATGTCAAAACTAAATGACAGAAATTAAATATTTTTGACTGGTTGACATGTGAAAAATTTTTTACACGGTAGTATCGTACATCATGTGAAATAAGTCATTTTCAGATTCTGTTTGACGTGCGTTTTAAGACACTTTTATAGCAGTAATAGAAAACTTGTTTTTGTCGAAAACGCTTCAACTGATCGAACAAGACACCTTTTTTAACTACCCAAAAATACTATTTTTATTTATTTGTCATAATATGTAAAAATAATTATTAGATATAACACTAATGTGTAAGGATTAGTCCGCCCCTGGCGATCTAATGAAGGGAAATGTTTTACAAAGATAACATTTAAGGAAGTCTTAACTTGTATTTATCTATATTACAAAAAATATTTCATTATACCAAGTACAATAAAATTTATTAAAAAAAAAACGATTTTTAGCGAAGTCCTTTAAGGGCACATATCTCTGTAAGGAGGGGCAGTAGGAAAAAAAATGGGAACTTGTCACATTATTTTCGTGTTTTCTATATGCATCCGAGATTGCCCACATATTCATATATATACAGGGTGGCCCACCATATTCGACACGGTCTGTAGGTGAATAAACATGGGGTTTTTAAAAAAAAGTAAATACTGGAACATATACAGGTCGGATAAGACCACAGTATTAAATTATTTTAGTCTATACAGGGTGTCTCAAAAAAGTGTGACGTATCAAAGTTATATTTTTTTAAATGGAACACCCTATATTTTATGACGGTTTTAGATTCTACTTTAAAAATAACTCAAGTTTGTTTATAATACTAAGTGTCTAATTTTATGCGTTTTTGTGATATTTGTTTTTTTGAATAATGCAGAGGTAAAATTAAATTGATTTTACTTTAACACTTTTAACACTTTAAACTTTAAAATGTGTAACAAGATTAGAAAAAGTCTGCCATATCATACGTAGGTCAAATCAAAATCAAATATTGTACAGGGTGATCAAAAAATATTTTCAATTTTTCAGAAAATCAAATAGCCATATCTCTCTTATTTTAAATGGAGCACCCTGTATTTTTTTACGTCACATGATGACAAATATAAATACTCTTTCAAATGGTGTAAAGGTTGCCTATACCTATCTTTTTGTGCTTTTTTAGTAAAATCTGTTTTTACAAATTTTTAGTCCAAATGTTTATTTAAATTAAAATTGGCTGTGACATACCAGCCATTAATATTTTTCTTAAGAAAATAACAACGACCATTTATTGATTACTAATGTTTTAGTCAGTCTAAAAGAAATTTCAATGATTTTTAAATAAAAACCCTTCTTCTACAACAACAAGATGATATAATACTGGTAGGATGTAAAAAAAATGGTTTACTTTAGTCTAGAGTTAATGCTGAATAAATAATAGTTTAAAAAAACTAAAAACACGCTTTTACATGCAACCGAACTAAAAATTAGAAAATAATTTTTCATTACAAAGATTTTGTCACTTCAGAGTAAAAAGCGTGGGGTGCATTTTACTATTTTTTCATAACTTTTTCCTCATAGATATTTGCAAATAGAATAATTATAACATTTAATATATTAAGCACCCCACGCTTTTATTCTGAAGTGACAAACTCTTTGTAATGAAAAATTATTTTTTAATTTTTAGTTCGGTTGCATATAAAAGCGTGTTTTTTAGTTTTTTAAACTATTATTTATTTTTCATTTTTTAGTTCGATATATCAATTAGTTTTCTGCGGTCATGTGATATTGAAATGTTTTAAGAACTATTTAGGCATGTATGCATGTAAGACTGAAACTGCACGCATTCGCAGATCACTCGCCTAGCTCTAGCTTGCTTTCTCTTTCACAGAGGATCTGTAAAGGAATTTATTTATCCTGGCGGTCCTAATCAGGATAACGGGATACTGTTTTTAAATTATTGCATTGTCATCGGTGCTTGATACGTGTGCAAAGTTTCAAAGAAATTGAATCGCTGGGAGTTGGTAAAAATTAGGCTCAAAGATTCCGTTACATAGATAGATAGATAGATACAACCCAAGCTAATAAAAGCGTGTTAAAAATATTCCCGGAGAAACCATCTGATTACCTTAATAGTTGCTTTAAAAAATTTGACACAGTGATTATGGATAATGGAAGAAACGATTTATAGGTCACAGAATGTCGTCATAACTGACCAGATGCGTTATTAGGATTGTTTAAAAACACAAGTTTACATTACCAGATTCAGCTGAAATAAGTGTTATTGGAAGTAGCATTATAAGCAGCTAATGAATTTTTTTCTGTGAATTTTAAAAATGTGGCAGATAATATAAAATGTTTTAATTTTGTGCTTTTTCCAACAAATTTACATTTTGCAATAACGGCTTAATAAATAGGCATAGCTATATCACAGCCTACTTACATTTAAATAGACATTTGGAATAAAAATATGTTAAAACGGAATTTACTTAAAAGTATAAAAGATAGGTATAGGCAACCTATACACCATTTGAAACAGCATTTGGTTTATCATCATGTGGTGTAAAAATACAGGGTTTTCCATTTAAAATAAGAGAGATATTGCTATTTGAATTTCTAAAAAATTGAAATTATTTTTTGATCACCCTGTATAATCTGACGATCTCGATATGACCTACGTATGATAAGGCAGACTTTTCCTAATCTTGAAACAAATTTTAAAGTTTAGGGGTTTATATCGTTAAAATAAAATTAATTTAATTGCACCCCTGCATTTTGAAAAAAATAAAATATTACAAAAACGAATAAGATTAGACACTTGGTACTATTAACAAACTTAAATTATTTTTTTATGTAGAATCTAAAACCGTCATAAAATATAGGGTGTTCCGTTTAAAAAATATAACTTTGATACGTCACACTTTTTGAGACATCCTGTATAGAGTAAAATAATTTTATACTATGGCCTTATCCGACCTGTATATGTTTCAGTATTTACTTTTTTAAAAACCCCATGGTTATCCAGCTACAGACCGTGTCGAATATGGTGGGCCACCCTGTATATAAAAAGTGCTACATTCATATATCTCTTTACAATCAATAAATTTGAAAAAGCTTCAAGTTGTTAACTTTCTTACCTCTTTTATATTTACAAAAATATATTTGTTTTGTAATACTTTAATAAAAACATGGTTGAAAAAAGAATCTTAAAAAACGATATCTACGCCCATGGAATATATACCTACCAATCTAACAAATGTTTGAAATGGTTCCACCAAATTATGTCGGGTCCTCAGGCACCCAAGGCTGTCTCAAAAAGAAAAGAAAACCATGGGTAATCAGTACCAAAAATACATTTCAGATCCACCCATTTCTTTTTTCTTTTTTTTAATGAGAAAAAGTAATCAGCCATCTTGGCCATGGCAGATGTTCAGCTGTCCTCTAAAAATTATGATTGGACGGTTGGAATAAATTAAAATGTCAGATGAAAAACACAGGTTTATTAATAATGGAATTTTTTAACCCAAGGGAAAGGTTATTGGACATCCGTATATTTAATTTATGAAACCGTGTAATATTTTTGGTTTTGTGTATTAGAATGATGTTAGGAGGAGGGTGGTCTAAAGTAATTAAGATGAAATATTAGCTAGATGGGAGGTTCCTCAATTTTTAACAAAACTTTTAGTCTCTTTAAATTTAAATTAGTATAGGTACGTTAATAGTATTTAGGTACAAAGCTAAGCTACTTAGTATAAAAACTACTTATACAGGTTGATCGAATTTAAGTCATAAAATTGCTTATTTCTTTATTATTTCAGTTACAAAGTCGGTTAAATTAGAGGAGTAGTGGAATTTTTTCGCTGATTACTGTGCTGCCATCAGAAAAACAATTAAAATCGAATTTTTAATTTATTGCAAAAATTATCTTTTTAAATAGAACACTTTGTATATTAAATATATTTCTATTTGAAAGATCTATCAAAGGGCTTCAGAACAAGTCTACATGTAATATATCTAGTTTTTAATAGTTTCGGAAATATGGCCATCTTTATGCATTTGATAGTAAACAGGCATTTTTAAATAAAACACCCTGTATATTACATCACCATAAGAAAAATATTTTAAAGATCTTAAGGAAAATTCCCTATTTAATACAGAGTGATTCAAAAATCGATCACGAAACTTAAGGGGGTGATTCTACTTGACAAAATAAGGGTAGAGCTTCATATAATTTTTTTCAAAATGTCATTTGTTTTTGAGTTACAAGCCGTCAAAGTTCAATTTTTATTTTGGTTTTTTCGCCATATTGCAATTATTTAAAAAAAAGTTTTTTTTAAATATTTAACACACCGTAGGTGAAAAACTAAGACGTTTAGGACATATGTTTATGTGAGGTTTTTTTTTAATTTTCTGTTGTAGAATCGCCCCGTAAAGTTTGTCGGTTGAGTTACTGAACATCCTGTATGTATGTAGGTAATTTGATTGAAATTGATGAAAACTTTGATGTCTATTGGTGCCTAAACGGTGAGGTTTATCGACTTTAATAAAGAGTACCTTATTTTTTAAGTTTTTGATTGTCTATAAAATGGCGCCCCTGCTTTGCGATATCTGTCCAAATAAAAAGGTATGATGTAAATAAATTTAAGTTTTAGGTAAAGTGCCCTCTGGCGGTATTTAAAAAAGTACTTTTGTCCTAAAAATTTAGAATCTGCAAAGCTCGATTTGTATGCCAAATATCAACTGGATTGGTTAAAAAATAATTGCAATATGGCGAAAAAATCAAAATAACCATTTAACTTTGACGGCTTGTAACTCGAAAACGAATGACATTTTTAATAAAAATTATATGAAGCTCTACCCTTATTTTGTTAAGTAGAATCACCCCGTTAAGTTTCGTGATTGATTTTTGAATCATCCTGTATATCAATTTTCAATAATAAAAAAGTAAAGCAACAGTGCCAACTTAAGTTTGATCACCTTGTACAAAACACTTAATTTAATATCTAGCCTCCGATTTCAACTAATTTTTGTATTTCGGGGATATTTGGGATGTATGGATATAACTTACGAATTTAAATGTTTAGTAGGAAACGTTTCGAAAGCTCAAAACCTAAATACTAACCTACCGTGGGTGTTTTAGGCAAGGTGAGAGGGAGTTTTAGTAACAAAGGTCTTAAATATTAAAGGATTTGGAGAAAAAGGAAAGACCTTCGCGGGCAGCAAGTTCCACATTCTAAAAACTCTACAGATAAAAGAACGAAAAAAAGTGGAAAGTTTGGAGTCCAGTTGTACCGTGTAGAAATGCATACGTGTGGTACAGTAAGTTTTTTTGTTGGAAGCTGCAAGTAGAGGAATTATACTGGACAATTACTTGAAGTAGAAGCCGTGGAAATATCTATTTAAAAAACGATTGATCCATTTCAGCCCGAGGATGGGCAAGAAAAAGAAGCCTTTCTGTAAACAAAAAAATTTTTTCGCCCTTTCGGTTCTTTCACCTAGGTCTGACTACCACCTCTCTAGGTGGTACCCTGCAGCCCTAGAGGCTTATTGTCCCTTGACCCTACTCCTTCTCATTCACACGCCATTCCTTATATGATTTTGATGGTTTTTGCTCGGTCTGTCCATTTAAGTTAGCCACCCCAGTACCACCGTTGCTTGACAATGGTGATCGTTGTTGTCTCCCGGTCCAGCAAGCAAAGGATTAATAATAAGGCATTTCAAAGAGTGTCGGATTTGGAATACACGCCAAGTGTATAAATTAAGCGCAAAATATTTTTTGGCTTTAAAAAAAAATCGGAGCTTCTGTAGCTATAGATATTTATCGCAGTTAATGTTAGTCTTAAATATAACGCCTACAAGGTTAATAGTGTGTTGCTCTGCAGAACATGGCCGCTCATAAATAGAGGTTGAGTATTTTTTGACTATTTTCGCGACAAGAGACATTATTCTATTTTAGATGCATTAAATTTGACGAAATTTTTGGCGCTTCAAGCCAACATTAAATTAGGGTCTTGTAAAAGAGATATTTGCATCGCACTGAGTTTGTTTTCAAGTGGGGCTTATACAGGGTGTTTCAAAAATCGAAAAGAAAATTTATTTATATCATAACTTTTTATTTTGACAGATGTCGCAAAGCTGGGGGCGCCATTTTATAGACAATCAAAAACTTAAAAATAAGGTACTCCATATTAAAGTCGATAAACCTCACCGTTTAGGCACCAAAGTTTTCATCAATTTTAATCATATTACCTACATACATATGGGGTGTCCAGTAACTCAACAGCAAAGCTGGATTTATGTGCCATATATCAACTGGATTGGTTAAAAGAAATGCAATATGGCAGAAAAAACCAAAATAAAAATTGAACTTTGACGGCTTGTAACTAAAAACGAATGAAATTTTCAAAAAAAAATTATATAAAGCTCTACGCTTATTTTGTCAAGTAGAATCACTTCCTTAAGTTTCGTGATCGATTTTTGAATCACCCTGTATATTGGTTTAAAAACCGGGAAACTAAAGTGCGGAGTGTACTATCATCAGCAAAACTATAAATGGAACTGGTTGTGGAAGAGACAAGGTCGTTGATGTAAAGAAGAAACAAAGTAGGGTACTAAGCCTTAAGGTTCCCCAGCATTAATTTGGTTGGGTTAAAGTAGGTAAGAATGAGTATTAGAAGACCCACGATAAGAAACAAGATTGTCTTTTGAAAGCAATAAATTGAACAAGATATTTGGCACCCCAATCCGCTAACAAACTAAAATCCTGTAAAAGGGTTTAGAGCAAAGATAAATGGACTAAAAATATCGCAATCGACAAATGTCGCATTTAAATCTCGATTATACCTTTTCTTTCCAATTCTTAAGTGTTATGTGACTTTTAATCTCGAATTCGAAATTTTTGTCGAAAAGTAAAACTTGGCAACAGAGTAAATGTGGATAAATGAACGGTAAAATAGATTTTAAGAAGAGAATCGAGAGAACCTAACCAATAAAAAATACAATTTATACAATCGCATTTGTTTACATTTTTATATTTGAATATTATGTGATTTAATTTAATTTAAACAGTTTATTAAAAAAAATGCCTTATTTTTGTTTAGTTGTTAACTGCTTATACTATATATAAAACAGGTATTATTTTGGAACTGATCCGTAGTAAAGGCCTCAATTTCTTGAATTGGGTTTTCAGATATTATTAAATCAACATTTTTGACACAGCTAACAGTTTCTTATAAGTTTTTCCAAACATTTCAATAGAATACCAAGTATTCAAATAGGTGGTAAATTTTGTGGTTCTTTTCTTTCCATCTTGAAAGAAATAGGTTTGAAACGACTACAAATTGCATATATTATATCCATTTCTTGTAACTTCGTAGGAAAATTACAAAATTTCGTTTTGATATTGTACAAACTATGTTCCTGAGACAAAACTTTTTTGATGTTTTTTGACTAATCCATACCCATTACCCTCTTCATTTCTACCTTTTGGGCAATGGGCAAATTATAACTTATTGCAGTACCATATCAGAAATTAACAAAATGTCACATAACACTGTCATCCACTGACGCCTTCAATTACTTGTAGGTTTTGTTTGGTTAGATACCAAAATCACGAACGAAAATATATTTGTCGAATGGGTCTTCCCACTCGAAAAAATGTCGGATACAAAATTTCGAAAGTGACATTCGAGAATACCGATTTACGATGAGCATGATTTTTATACGAGATTCCATTGATCTAGCATGCGAGATAATGTATTCGTGATTCGAGAATAGACCTACTGAATACTGATGTTGTGAAGGATATCTATAGTCAGCAAAACTCTGAATGGGATTCATTGTGAAGAAAAGAAAGTCGTTGTTTTAAAGAAGAAAGAAATAGTCAGTGCCAGTATTGATCTTTGACACCCCAGCTTCACCTTGATAAAAGCTCAAAGAGTGACCATCTCCAATAGCTAAAGTAAGTGAAGTATAAAGTACACTGAAGAGACAAGAACAAAATTAAGTAGGAGACGGGAGAAAGGAAGTTTGTTAAGT
>JACEGR010010821.1:0-17397 GCA_014170235.1 Listronotus bonariensis | reverse complement strand
CCTTTGGGTATGGTCGAACTATTTCCGGAGAAAATTTATGAATTAGATAGGTCAGCTAGTTTTTTTTGTTGCTTGTAACGGGATGCAGCCTCATATAAGATTAAGTAGTATAGGAACCTCTAGTAGTCGAACTTTTATAAGTCCGTATCCTTAAAAAATAAAAAAATCATTTTATACTTCTGTTAAAATCGTGGGGTTAGGTGGACAACTGTAGCTCAACTAACCCCAACCTGAAATTTTAAAGCAAAAGTGAATTTATTAAAAAACAGATAGAATTATATTCAGTATCTTTATAAAAATCAAAACTGCAATAAATTTACTAAAGATTAACACTTACCTGATTGCAAAAGGATATTATTTAACTATCACAGACGAAATATTCTGTCTGAAAATTATTTTACTTTTTAATCACAAAATAAACAATACGTGGCCCAGCAAACACTATTTGCCGGCAATGTACATTTTTCATATTGGCATTGATGGTAAAACATTGGCAATTGGTAGCAATATTATGCCAACATCTTATACGCATTAAAAACTCAACCCTAAATAAACACTTAATTGCCAATAAATATTACATGCAGGCGAATTGCAAAAATGGCGGCATACCAATCCTGATTAAATAAAACACGCGTTTTTGTTGCAGGCAAATAAATATTGGATTTTTGAAGGCAAACCTTCAACGCATATTCATACTTTTTAAACCATATTATTAACATTGGTATTTAACTAACATTAAAGCAATTTTTTGATCTGTTTTATTTATAATGGCAGCTAAACAACATTATTTTATGTTTTTTTACATAATTTAAAGGAAATGGCCTTTTCATAACATTTTATTGTTAAAAATCATGCAAATAAAAATTAGGTCAAACTAAATGTTTATTATGTATTTTGAAGCGAATAAAAATAAAATGATGGTCTTTTTTAAAGAAAAGAGTTTTTTAATAGACATAATTAAATGTATTCATTACCTAATAAGTGTGTGTTGTGTGATTAATTGGTGATGGCTAGTCGAGAAGGCAAGATATTCAAGTAGACTGTTAGGAGCTGTAAACATTTTGTTTAAAACTTTATTAAAAGTTTTAAAGACGTGTTAATAAAAAATATTACGAAGTGACTAGGGGCACGTTGATGTGCCGCGATTATTTTTTTACCGGGCACGTGTATGACGTCACTACTGAGCGTGCCATTATTCATCATCAAGTTTGAAATTCAAACTATCCTTAATTTGGCCTTCTTTTTGCACGAAATTCTTGATATAACAATAAATTGGCATTTAATATTTTATGAGCATCCTTAAAAAACCTCTTTTTTAGTTATTTTACACGTTTTTTTATTAAATTCTAATTTTTTAGGCCCAAAACGCTGCAACCATGCATACACCTATGTGTATCGTGGTTTCAAACATGGCGACTTGATTTAAAGCAAACCTCTTAATATATTAATAAAGAAAGGCTTATAATCAGTAAAAACAGGTTTTAAAAAGATTTTTTAATGTAAAATGAAATATTGTGTGCCAATTTAGTGTTATATCAGGAATTTAGTGGAAAAAGAAGGGAGAATATAGTAAAAATAAGGATAGTAGACAGTAGTGACGTCATACACGTGCCCGGTAAAAATAATCGCGGCACATCAACGTGCCCCTAGTCACTTCGAAAATCGAATATATATTTAATAGTTTTTTGACATACCGATAGATGGCGTAATGGACAATAAACTACTACGTTTCTGCGATATCTTCGCTTTTTATCGTCTAAATCCATTAGACAAAAATAATCCGGAGAGCGGTATGCGGTAGGTGATCTCACTTAGCTTTGAAAGAAATATCTTCGGCTAGTGTAGAAATCTGCATCTCCAAGTTGTACAGTGTTCCGAGAGATTGTACTTTGCATTGCAAGGAAATTGCATGCAGTAGAGTTTTTCCTATTTTAATTTTCAAATAAAATTTCGCCTCATTTTAGCTTTTAAAAAAGTATATGCGACAATAATTTTCGTCAATATGACGTCAGCTTGCTGCTTGGGAGTATCTGCATTTGCCCACCTTTGTGTCTTTTTGTTATCTTTTTGCCAATAACTTATTAATGATGGATGCCATCATCTTAAACGCATTTTTTTGCCAATAACTTATTAATGACGGATGCCACCACTTTATCTGCAACACGTGGCCTAATAACGGCCAATTGCCCACTTTCGCGTCTTTTTGATACCTTTTTGCCAATGCCTTGCCATTAAAGAGTGTTGGCAATGCCAGTAAATTAAATGTACAACGCCGGCAAAAAATGTTATATGGGGGTACTTTTCTCGATCGCCGCGTCACCACTGGCGGTCGCGCTATGTGTTGCTCTTGCGCAACCCCTTCTTTACGCTATTTGATGCGTTTGCGTACGGTCGATAGTTTTTGATATATTTGGATTGCCCAACTTACCTCTATGCTCAACTAGCCCCGCCCTACCCTATAAAAAACTAAAACCAGAACAAATTTTTAACACCCTGTATTTCCGAAATCATCCACTTTTGGACTAAGATAAGTTGGGTTAGATCCTCATATTTTAGCCTCAGATATCTGTAGTTCCTTTTTTTCGCACCTTTTAGAGACACCCTGTATATGCATCGGTTTTTTTGTAAATTAGACAAAAAAACAAAAAAAAAATATTAGATATTGGCTGTTTTTGCAAAAAATCCTTCAATTGGAAAACACTCTGCATATTTTATTGTTAATTACGGTATATTTTGTTTAGAATTGTTTATGTTTTTTTTGTGCATAAAATTGCCAGATATATACATATAACCAGAATATAAAAATAAAAATACCTGTGCCAAAATGTACCGTTGATTTATTTAAAAATACATATATGTACATATGTATGGACCTAGAACTAAAGAAGAAATATGAAAAACTAAGTGGGTGCTGTTTATATGGAGACCATATCTATACAGGGAAAGTGCTAATATTTTTGGGGATTAAAAACAAGAAAATACACTTTATTAAGGAAATAAAAAATATATCTAGAAAGTCAAAATTGTCAAATTGCTTACTCTACAAATTGTTACAAAAGGTTCAAGAATTCTGTAAAATAATACATCATGTCAAATTTTTCATATTGTCGTACATTATTTAAATGGTAAAATTGGTCCAAATTGCTCATTTTCAATTGTTAAAATGGTTATAACTTGATAAATATTAATTTTTCAAAAATATAATGGGTCATATTTGGTGAAAAATCAGTCAAAAAATAAAATAAAATTTAATTTGGTGCAACAATGTAATTTTTTAACTGTCAAAACAATTGCGGTTTAAAAAAACTACCTAAAAGCTATCAACCTGGGTCGTCGTAATCAGCATTTTATTCTGAACATGATTCTGCAAAAAAATTCCATGAGAATAATTTTTATACATTGGGCGCCCATACAACCTGGTTTATAAGGAAAACTTTTCATTTTAAAATTTTAAAGAAATAAAACAAACTAAGCTAGAAGTATTCTAATAAAAACAAAATTAAACGAAGTGGGTATAATAATTGGTAAATATATATTTTTTTGCTTATATTTGAAAATTATACAGTGCATTTTATTAATGCCTTGACTTTACAGTGTGGGCCAAGTTAAACCTGCAAACATTTTAACTAATGATAACTTTTTATCTGTTACGCCCATCTTTTTATTTTTAAAAGGTCTAATAGGTAGATATGTTTTCTCTAGGTTTGACAATTTTGGTCAAATAGATTTAGAGATGACTGGACTTACGGGACTTTTTCCAAAATGATGCATTTAACTTCGTTCCAAAATAAATCAAATTTATCTACAATTTGGCTAATACATTTGATACATCTATCCTTAAGAGTTTCGGAAATATGGCCATTTAAAAGTGGATATAATTTTCATTACATCTACAGTCTCAGATTAGTGCAGTATGTAGGTATAATGGAAATTATATCTACCATTTTTCATATTTAGATGGCCATATTTCAAAAACTGTTAAAGATAAATATATCAATTGTATTTTTGTAAAGCTTTTTAAAAGACCATTTTAATGGTGACATATACAAGATGTTCCATTAAAAAAAAATTACCCCATCATTTTCCTTATGTTCTCGTTCTTCATTTGTATATTTTGTTATGCTCAAAAGATAATGAAAAAAAGAATCTATGAAACTTTAATACCAAGTTCTTTTAATACTTTTTTGTTATCACTGTAAGTGGCTGGCAAATTATAAATGAAAACTCTGTACTGAGTGGCGCCCTTGCGTAGACCAGCTGATTGACAGAATTGCAACACTGCTGCTCCTTAATTTGAATTCCATACAAGGAGCATGGAGAAGGGGAGAGAAACAGTTGATTTACCCCCACCAATTAAGAAATGGCACACACCTGCGACTGCTGATTGTGTTCAGCGACCAAAAGAGATCGTCAAAGTTTTATTTTATTCTTGCTTAACGTTGGTAAAAAGGACGTGCTTGGTTAAAAGTATGGATTTATTTAGAATTTTTGTTTCAGTACGCACTTTTTACGTAACATTTTTGTGTCTGAATCAATACTATCAGCCAAATATCTTGCGAACTTTCACCGGTTTGATGATTAACTTAACACAGCGGGATTACTCGTCATGCGCATGGGAGGTTGTTTTTCCGGCTTGCTATTGGCTGTTATAAATGTCAAAACTCTTGACTTTCACATGTTCAATATGGCTGATGTTTTGTGATTGTTGTGGCTGTATATTTGTTTTGTGTTTTATTCGGTTTGATTTTACGTGTGACCTGTGTTATAGATATAAATTATTGAAACAAAATTTGTGGAAATTTATGGGTTTTTTTAATAAATTATTTTTTAAATTATTTACGTTGTTTTTTTTTTGAATAAAAACAAATTAACACTTTATCTAGGATTTATTTATGTAACAAAACATTATATACATTAATATTTTATATACATCCGTAAAATATATTTAATGAATATCTTGCTGGAGGTAAAAGCACAATGAACCAATAGAGGATTTCTGTGTGCGTCACTCTCTATTTAAAAAATTTGCTTGAACTGTAAAAGTCAGACAAATGATCAGTTTAAAAAGTATTAATAGTGATAAAAATTATACTAAAGCGAAAAATAAAAAGGCCTAAAGCCTAAACACTTAAAAAACTTAATAACTGACCCAGTTAAGGTACAAACCAAGATATAGAGT
Organism: Listronotus bonariensis; assembly: GCA_014170235.1. Lineage (NCBI taxonomy): Eukaryota > Metazoa > Arthropoda > Insecta > Coleoptera > Curculionidae > Listronotus > Listronotus bonariensis. The sequence continues at coordinate 12,218 of JACEGR010010821.1, read as the reverse complement.
ATGTCTACTTAAGTTCGTACCATAAGGCAAACTTTTTATTAATTTTACGAAAAAATTTAACCATTCGATATTAATTGTTTTCAGTGGTAGGTATATGAAATATCTTAAAAATATAAATTTATGTTAAGAGGAAAGTACACTTATTTTTGTCAATATTGAAAATTTGTGAAAAAAGATGTTTAGGATTAGGATTTTTTTCTGCAATAACGAGCATTTTTGAGCTTCTTTTACAAAAGTATTTTATTTCAAAATAAGTATCCAGTAATGTGGAAACTTAAATTTTCATTGTTAATTAAAACCTACAATCTTATCTGCTTCCTTATACCTAAAAAACAAGTATGTAGATATCGAATAAAATGGACCAAGCACAGTGGCCTATGGAAACTGAAATCCTACTACGCTTTTCTTAGTATAAGTAGGTAATATTAACTTATAGACTATAATACCTTTCAACTAAATAGGATCAACATAAATCTAAAATTTATTTGGTTGGTAAGTTTGAGCATGCTATTTTCATATATTTCTTAAAATTATACACTTCTTTTACATTTAGTACCATTTTTTATGCTAAATAAGTAATCTCGCAATAAAAGTTTAGTTTTCAAGAAATAATTCTATTTAGATTTTTATTTTCAGTTCTCATTTCCCTAAAATTTATACCTATACATTTTTCCACATTAACCTATTCCAATCTAAGAAAAAAATAGTCTTCTACCAAATAGATTTTAATACACCATTAGCACTAAATTACCAATATTTAGTCATTAAAATATTAATAAATTTCAGTATAAACCACATTTTACACTTTTGTTTTTACTGTTTGTTTTATGTATATTTACTCAATTAATTAATGTTTTTGAATATACCGCCGATTTTGACATTGGGAGTGCGTATGCGCATGCCCTGCCATCCCGCAGACCCTTTCTTCAAATTGTGCCACTTTTCGAAACGGCGATTGATCCTCTATCCTTGTCTATTCTCTTTGATTCCATATACTCTGCAAGGTTATCGAAAATGCGCCACGACAGCAGTGGCGGCTCGCGGGTCTAAAAACATGTTTAGTGCAGAAAGGGAAAAAGCTCCTTCACCATTTTAACAAAATTAGAAATACTCAACTATCAAAAGTCTAAGTAAAAAGTCTTGATATCTAAACTTACCTAAATTTGATAATTTTCTAGAAAACTGCAGCAACTCCGATTTTGATGAAATTTGGTATACGGGGGTTTTTGGGGCGCTGATCACGAATCACTTTTTGGCGGAAACGTTTCGTTCTTGATATACTCATCATCAGACTTGAAATTTAAACTAATCCTATTTTTACAATATTCCCCCTTCTTTTTGCACACAATTCTTGATTTGAAATGTGGCACACAATATTTGATTTTCACCTTTAAAACCCCGTTTTTTTACGTATTTTACATTATTTTTGCATTAAATTGCATAGCTATACTTTGAATCATTTCAATCCCAGTGTGCCATGAAGCCCTATGTGTATGTATGGTTGCCGCATTATCAAAGAAAAGCCACGCAATTTATTGCAAAAATAATATGAAAAACGTAGAAAAACGGGGTTTTAAAAGGTGAAAATCAAATATTGTGTGACACTTTAGCTATAAATCAAGAGTTGTGTGCCAAAAGAAGGGGAGATATAGTGAAAATAAGCTTAGTTTAAATTTGAATTTTGATGATGAATATCTCGAGAACGAAACGTTTTCGTGGCCAGCGTCCCAAAAACCCCCGTATACCAAATTTCGTTAAAATCGGAGTTGCCGCGGGTTTCTAGAAAATTACCCTAAATATTTTACACCAAATCAATCCTTCTATCTTTTAATACAGCAAATTTATCAATTATATCTTCATAAAATGGTTGACTTTTTATCAGTTCCTGTAGAAGCTCCTTTTGAATTGAAATATTGACCAAAGATGAAAGTCTATCTTGGGATATAGTGTTTCTTAAGAAAGTTTTTGAACGCTTAAGACAAGAAAAACTTCCACTTCCACTAACCAGACTTAATAATCAAAATCCCGAGCACTAAAAAATACACCGCGGAAAAGTGCACTTCACCTAATGGATAATGTTTATTTTGTGCACTCCACCTAATGGATAATGTTTATTTTGTGCACTCAATCTAATGGATAATGTTTATTTTATAGTCTCTAAAACAGTCAGTGTGTATACGCGCTAAGGCTAGAGATTTACCAAGCAATACACCTGATACTCCCAACCGCGATCCTTGCCGCCGGCAAGTATAGCGCTGTCATGACAACGGTGCGCCAAAACGTAAATAAAACCCCGCATGAGATGTATACTTCGGTCCGTTTTATATTTGCAATACACTTGCTGATCGCGGATTCTGATGTCGCGTTGCCGAAAGCGGAGGAAAGCGACTCGCGCCAGTGGTTAATTTACCTGCAAATTTTCCATGGCGAATTGTACAAATAAGGAATAGAAATAAGAAAAATTTATTTAATAATAGTAATATGTTTCTTTATGTTTTATTATTTATTTTTGGTGAAGTGGCACTTCACTTACTATACCTGAATAGCCGCCACTGCACGACAGGCTTTTCATTTACAGGGTTAGTAGAAAAACCGGAACGGTGGATTAACTCGGCAACCGTCAAATATAAAATGAACCAAATTTTGTGCGAATGGATAACTAAGCATGAAGAATTAAAAATATATATTTGAGAGGTTTTCAAGTTTATAGTTTTCTCCCTAGGTTAGGAATAAACTTTATTATTACCTAATGTAATTGTGTTTATTACTTATTCTCCAAAATATGGCATCATGCTTCTTTTAATGAACATAAAAACGAATAGGTATGATCAATTATCTCAAAAACGATCCAACCAAAATTCGTCAAAATAAGTACAGGGGAGTAACTAGACATTCTTAATTTGGGAATTACATTTTTGCGATGTTTCCAAGATTCGTAAAAATAAAGTTAAGAAAAGGGAATAGAAAATTTAATTATGAAACATCGCAAATGCAATTCCTAAATTTAGAATGTCCAGTTACTCCCCTAAACTAATTTTGACGAATTTCGGTTGGATCGTTTTTAAGATAATTTACCATATCCAGTACATAGTTGAAAGAAGCATGATGCCTTATCTCTGAAAATGTCAGAATTAAAAAACCATAATATTAGGTTATAATAAGGTTGATACAGGCAATTGATTATAGTAATAAAAATTGGGGTGTTTCATTTAAAATTTTAAGTATAATTTTTGAATCCTTCATGTTCCGTTACCTCTTCGCACAAAATTTGGTTCAATTGCTGAGATAATCCACCATTCCGGTTTTTTCTACTAACCCTATATTTGGACACCCACTTACAGCAAAGGTGAAACAAAAACTTGTTATACAGGGTGTCTCAGATGCAGGGGTTAAACTTTCTTAAGTTTTTTTTGTATACCTACAGGGTGTCCCAGAATATGTGGGCAATCTTCCAGATTCATATAGAACACAGAATAAAAATAATATGACAATCTATCCTACCTATCCTACCTATCATAAATAATTTTATTTAAGTAAGAGTTTAAGCTATTCAAAATTGCTATTTTTATTTCTGGAGCAGGGCCGGATTAGCTATATCGGAGCCTCTACGAAATGCAATTTGTCCGGTCACTTTTTTGATAGAATTAAAGTGAAAAAAAATCTTTTCCATCTTGATAAAATTAAAGACCAAAAAAAAAACAAAATTAGGTGTTTATTATTTATATTCACAACACAAATATTTAAATTTTATTTAGACTTCGCGGAAAATTTTAAATTAATTTTTTTTTGGGTGCGCGGGGCTCTTAGACAGTTGCCTAATTTGCCTAATGGATAATCCGGCCCTGCTTGAAGCGTAGGAAAGATGCCCTAAAAATCTAAAAATGTCTTAACGCTCGAGCACGATAACCAGCGTCAGCGTTGAGCGGCTGATTTAAAAAAAAAGCAAGTTCTTTTATTCTCGCATAAGGATCAAAGACAGCGTCTCACATTTCCCGCTCAACGCTGACCCCTGACACTGAGTATCGTGTCAGAGGCCTTGAAAATATCCAAATTGGCGTAAGAGTTAACATAAAAAAGCGATTATATTTTAAAAATTAAAAAGCCTTGTAGTTCCAAAATTAGGTTGTTTAGAGTATACATTCTGGGTTAGAAAAAGAACTGCAACTCTTAAATATATTTAAAACCGTTAAAGTTACATTTACCAAATCTGATATCTGGAAGGTATCGGATATGAAGAATTTAATAGTAGTATCGGTACTGTTATCAGTATCTTTATCGTTTTTTAATGGAATGTCCCATTTATTTTTATTGCAATAAATTGCGCAGGCTAAATTTAATAGGTACACAAATTTTCAAAATTTCATTTTTACTAGCTGCTAAAATATAAAAACACCACATTTTAGGTAAAATGCGCTCAAAATGTCTCTAAAACAACTTAAGCTGCGTTTACAAATTTTGGCATTTAAGGGTTTCTGGGCATGTAGAATTGAACAATGGTACTGCTATTGTTGCCAGATTTTCCAGTTTTACGCTACGTGTTATATTTTTGGTATTTTAAATAAAACGCCCAATTTATTTTAATTGCAATAATAGAAGCGTTCCAACTTTGGTAAAAATCCCAATTTTTTAAATTTAATCTTTCCCAGTTACCGAGATATGACAACACTGCTATTCTATTAAAATTTGGCAACAATGCTGATATCACTGATCAATTACTCATATCAAATAACCCCTTAATACCAAATTTTGTAAACATAGCTTTACCGGTTTTAAAGACATTTAGGCCCTAAATTACTTTTTGCGTATGACGTAGTGTTGAAGTATGCTCTATATTGGTTAGGTGGATTCATTTATTGGATGGTCTTTTCGTTGAATACACGCAAAAAAAACTGGAAAAAATGGGACCACTTCGGTCCTGGTTCCGGGGTATACTAGCTGACCCTGTTCAGCCATATTGACCTCTATGAACTGGCCAGTCGCCATGAAACAAAAAATCTAATTAAAAAGGATGTTTCGGTGGCAAGTCTTCTACCGTTGTCAAGTTAAAATTTAGTTAAAAAATAAAATTAAAAATTAAGGAATATTTAAGTTAAAAATGATTAAAATTTTAGGCTTTTTAGTATCGCAAACTCTGAAAATAGTTTGACATTTGTGTCATGAGTGACATAAGTAACTGGTGTATTTATTATTTGTAAGACAAAAAAGGTGATAAGTTACTTGATTTTTAGTTTTCCTGAAGATACTTTAGTATCGGGCAAAGGCAACTAAGTGTTATTTAAATTACCTGACATTGATGCTATACAATTATCAATATTTAAAAATAAGTATATACAACTTTCTTTGATTTTGCGTTTTTTAGAACAAGTTTCCTTTGCTAAAATGCTCGAAGCATTCCAGTTTATTTTATGATTGTTATCAAATGCGTGTTGACAGTTTTTTAATTTATGAAATTCTGTGTTTTTAATGTATGATCTGTAATCCTTTATGTGTTTGGCTAATGGTATATAAAACTTATTGCAATCGTAAGGTATTTTATAAATAAAGTTAAATAATAATAATAAAATAAAGCGTATAACGGTTCACTAATAATAACAAAGGAAGGTAAAAGGAAGAGTATAGAAAGGCCATACAATTTAAAGAAGCCAAAATGTCACTTTTTGTTAAATGCAGGTCAACCCATCAAGCTTCAGCCGTCCTTCATCTGCCCCACACATTTACGAATAAAAGAGCGAAAAAATACCCTCTATTAAAATACCTTCCTTTAGAAGCACCGACAAGGCTTTCCTTTTTACCTATAGGCTAAAAGTTATTACATTTTCGAACCCGGCTTGAAAGAGAAACCTCCATAATGAAATAAATTTACAAGAAGCAAACGTAATGTAGCGGCCGAAGTGCTCGACCGATCGATATAAAATTATTACACAGGACCGTAGTTTTGATAATAAAATATAATATACAACGTGTCCAAGATAAGGAGGGCCAGTATGGACATCTTGGAAATGGTAACAGATACAAAGTCGGTTAAATGAGAACAAAGTTGAGGTTTTATATGCCTAATAATATGCCGTTTAAAAAGTTTTAAAATTCCGAGTATTTCCGGAGATATCCAGAAAAACCGAAAAATTAGAAATTTGTTTTATTTTTTTCCTGGTCTTATTTAAAATCGAATTTTAAAATAAATTGCATCTTTGCATTGCCACTTTTTCTGCTTTATCTAAAGGTGGTATTTTATCTGCGACGTTTCGTAGGACCATCATTAACTTTATTTTTTTAAATACGGTCCTGATATTCGGATATCAAAATTTAAAAGCCTATTTTAATAGAAATCCAATTATGTATTACACATTGTGGTTTAATCCTAATACGGACCTGTATTTTGGAAAATTTGATAAAAATAATTTTCTCTACATTTTTAGTCATTAAATTACTTTAATAAAGCAATCAGAACTTATCGAAAACCCCCTAACATTACTAACTCACATTTTTTTAATACAGTCCTTATATTTAAATATTGAAATTTTGAAGCTAATTTTATTTAAAAATTTACATTATGGTTTAACCGTAATACAGCCCTGTATTACTCAGAATTTTTATCAATTTTTTTAAAATACAGGTCCGTATTAAGATTAAACCCTAATGTGTGACACATCATTAAATTTGTATTAAAATGGGCTTTTAAATTTTGAGATTAGAATATCAGGACCGTATTTAAAAAAATAAAGTTAATGATGGTTCTACGAAAACGAAACGTCACAGTTCAAATAAAATACCACCATTAGATAGAGCAGAAAAAGTGGCAATGAAAAGGTGAAATTTATTTTTAAATCCGGTTTAAAATAAGACCAGGAAAAAAATAAAACAAATTTCTAGTTTTTCGGTTTTTTCCGGATATCTCCGGAAATCCTCGAAATTTTAAAACTTTCTAAACGGCTTATAAAACCTTAATTTTGTTCTCATTTATCCGACTTCCTATATCTAACCATTTCCAAGATGCCCATACTGGCCCTTATTATCTTGGACACGTTGTATACAGTGTGTCTACGTAAGTTGGCGTCATATGGAAAACTTTTTATTAATAATTTTACGAAAAAAGTTATTCTTTATAAAAAGTTCTGCATGGTCCAAAACCTAAAATACAATTATCAGATATCAAATTGTGTAGGTCATGTACGAGGTTTGGCCAAAAATGTAAATTTGTTCAAGGGTAATGTACCTGTATTTTTGCTAATATCGCAATTTGTTATAAAGAAAAGATATTTATAATTAAAAATTACTTCCAAATATGCAATTTTGTTCATTTCCAAAAAAAATGGTTTTGTTTTTTTTTTCTGCGATAATGGTAAAAATTTAGGTTTGTACATGGTTGCATTTTTGAAAGTAGTTCTTAATTCTAAACATTTATTTTATAACAATTTACGATATTAGCGAAAATACAGGTACTCTAATCTTGAGCAAAAATTAAACATTTGGCCAAATCTCGTACATGACTGACACAATTTCATTTCTGATGATTGAATTTTAGGATGTGATTTTAGGTTTTGGATCATGCAGAACTTTTTATAAAGAATAACTTTTTTCGTAAAATTTATAATAAAAAAGTTTCCCATATGCCGCCAACTTACGTAGACACAATGTAGTTGGGTTCAGAGATAATTGATTCTGAAAGCAATGCCGCAAAGTACACAAAAAATGATAAAGTATAAACAAACCTTTTCGAGAGCACATAGCCGGTGTTTTCGTTTTCAGAGACTTTTTGTTTGGGCACCTAATACAATTTTACCCTTTTTGACCCTTTTTATTCTGGTTTGGTCACCTGGACAAACTACATAATTATTTCTTCTTTTTTGGTATACTGTGCATATAACGTAATAATACAGCTAGACATATTCATTTTAAGTTTACACGAGCGCTGTAATGAGCATTAGGACAGACGACACGCCAAGGCTTGGCAAATGTTCGCTCGTTCAAACGTTCCCGCATCCCAACGTTGGCTTTGCTTTGCTATATGTTTTCATACACACAATGCGGGAACGTTTAACCAAGAGGTCTTTGCCAAGCCTTGGCATGTCGTATGTTGCCGGCTTTAGACAACCCATGTGTAATGACTTTTAAATCAGTATCAGTCTTATATTGCATTACAATAATTCTGTTATTATTACAGAGGTGGGGGACATGATTAGTTTCTAATTCCTTATTAAACCAAAAAAAAATATGTTTTCTTATTTAGTCTCTGTCCTGCCATAAAACCTAACGGGTGGCATGAGGAAACCAGAAACTTGTCGGCTTTAATATTTTTGCTGAAAAACACATTGTTCACAAAAGGGTTTGCTTACACTTTAATTTTTTTAATTACGCGGCATGGCTTTCAGAATGGATTATAGGTGGGCTCTGAGATATCCACAGTGTGGTCAAATAGGCCCCTTCGCACCGGTTTGCATGTCATGTTATAAATTTACGCTCCCCAACCCTTAACTTTTGTAGTTTTAGTAGGATTTTCCATAAAAAATTACCCTTTTATTAACTTTTTTATTTTGTGAAATTTTAAAATAACATTTTGTACGGGTAAATCACATATGAGGATTTTTTAATGGATTCTTTATATGCTTCTTTTGCTGCCGGTTTAGCCGAAAATAATATAAACATTTTTATTCTAAATAAGTATATTTTATTTTTATTAACACGCTTTTATTAACTTGGGTTGTAACTATCAATCTGGCTATGTAACGGAATCTTTGAGCCTAATTTTAACCAACTTCCAGCTATTCGATTTCTTTGAAACTTTGCACACGTATTAAGGAAACATGACAATGCAATAATCTGCAAACAGTATCCCGTTATCTTTTTTGGATCGCCAGGAAAAAAATTCCATTATATTATAAAAACAACACCTAGGGTGCCATCTGTTGGCAACATTTCAAACTTTGCTATTAAATGAAGAAGAAATTTTTAGTTTTTATACAATTTGGTTAGTTGCACCATTGGTGTTCAATTTTTATGAACAATAAAAATATAGGGTTAGTTGCACCATTGGTGTTCAATTTTTATGAACAATAACAGTTAATAAATGCCGTTAACACGCTTTTATTAACTTGGGTTGTAACTATCTGGCTATGTAACGGAATCTTTGAGCCTAATTTTAACCAACTTCCAGCTATTCGATTTCTTTGAAACTTTGCACACGTATTAAGGAAACATGACAATGCAATAATCTGCAAACAGTATCCCGTTATCTTTTTTGGATCGCCAGGAAAAAAATTCCATTATATTATAAAAACAACACCTAGGTTGCCATCTGTTGGCAACATTTCAAACTTTGCTATTAAATGAAGAAGAAATTTTTAGTGAGTTGCAATATATTGGCAACGGTCCAAACATTGCCTGGATTGCCATCTGTTGGCAAAATTTCAAACTTTGCTACTTAATGAAGAAGAAATTTTTTAGTGAGTTGCAATCTGTTGGAAAAATTTTAAAATTTGCCACTCTTGTTCATTAAAAAAATTTTCGCCATTTTGTCAAGAGTAGCAGAAACTAAAAAATGAAAAATAATTAATAGTTTAAAAAACTAAAAAACACGCTTTTATATGCTACCGAACTAAAAATTAGAAAATAATTTTTCGTTAAAAAAATATTGTCATTTCATAGTAAAAAGCGTGGGGTGATAAATATATTAAATGTTATAATTATTATATTTGCAAATATCTATGATGGAAAAGTTATGAAAAAATAGTAAAATGCACCCCACGCTTTTTACTATGAAATGACAATATTTTTTTAATGAAAAATTATTTTCTAATTTTTAGTTCGGTTGCATATAAAAGCGTGTTTTTTAGTTTTTTAAACTATTAATTATTACTTATTTAAATAGATATTGACATCTAGAGTACATGTATGACATCTTATCTCTAAATATTTTGTGTTCACTTAAATAATTTTGGATTTAATTATTTTTTAATATTCCGAAAAATAAAATAGGAAAGTTTCTCTTAAAATAATACAAAAATGATCTGATGTGTGATTGATGAGGCATTTTCAAATATTGATCCGATGGGTTGGGGTAGATCAGATCAGCTGTTTTTTAGATTCACTGGAATTTTCGGTATTTTCTGATCACGTATGATACATTTTGCCTTCATTCATCGGCTTCGTGTCAAAACAGAACATAACCCTTTTGCTTTGTTCTGGGTCGTGCAGTTATTTTATGAGGATTGTAATCAATATTTAAGCTGTATACTTTTCTTTCTTGTAATCAACATATATATAAATTATTAAAACCTAAATAAACGAAACAGCTGATTTTGACACTTCTGTTTAACCCGAATAACCCTGGCTTTAACCTGGGTCAGCAGGATACAAACCGAGTTAAGGTTCCAATCAATTTATGAACACAGGTATAAATTGGCCGATCCTTTTTAAAAGAGTTTTCGTGGATCGGGTTAATCCAAGATCAATTTTGGAAATGCCCAAACTTACCTTGTAATATTAAACGTATTGTTTAAATATACTTTTTTACAACCCTTTTATTTTTACAAAACATAAATCAATAAAAATGCATGTAAATTATTTTATTAAAAAAAATATTTTAATAATATTATATTAATTATAAATAACGGTTATTTTATTACATTTTTAAATTTATTTTTATTAACACGCTTTTATTAACTTGGGTTGTAACTATCTATCTGGCTGCCTATGTAACGGAATCTTTGAGCCTAATTTTAACCAATTTCCAGCTATTCGATTTCTTTGAAACTTTGCACACGTATTAAGGACCCATGACAATGCAATAATCTGCAAACAGTATCCCTTTATCTTTTTTTAATCGCCAGGAAAAAAATTCCATTATATTATAAAAACAACACCTAGGATGCCATCTGTTGGAAAAATTTCAAACTTTGCTATTAAATGAAGAAGAAATTTTTAGTGGATTGCAAAATGTTGGCAACGGTCCAAACATTGCCTGGATTGCCATCTGTTGGCAAAATTTGAAACTTTGCTACTTAATGAAGAAGAAATTTTTAGTGAGTTGCAATCTTTTGCAAATTTTAAAATTTGCTACCATTGTCATTTCATAGGGGGCTGGTTATTTTCTTTTTGCGGCTTAATTAAATAGTATGTTCTAATTTACTGTTATATTAAGAATTTTGTGCAATATAACGAACTAAAAAATGAAAAATAATTAATAGTTTAAAAAACTAAAAAAACACGCTTTTATATGCAACCGAACTAAAAATTAAAAAATAATTTTTCATTAAAAAAAATATTTTCACTTCATAGTAAAAAGCGTGGGGTGCATTTTACTATTTTTTCATAACTTTTCCATCATAGATATTGGCAAATATAATAATTATAACATTTAATATATTAAGCACCCCACGCTTTTACTATGAAGTGAAAATATTTTTTAATGAAAAATTATTTTTTAATTTTTAGTTCGGTTGCATATAAAAGCGTGTTTTTTAGTTTTTTAAACTATTAATTATACTTTTGAATTTAAACAGATTATACAAAAATTGTATTTCTGGATATTAAGATAACAGAAATTAAATTTATGCTTACATTATACAGGGAGCCCAGAATTGATATTTTTGAAACCGCCCTAGTTTCCAAACGGTATATAGACGGTAATTAAGTAAAGATTTTGAATTTACTAAACGATTATTTAACTTATTTTAAGGCATACATTTTATATAAACATAAATCTTCAGGTCTTGTTAAGCTTTTTTAAAACCTTTAAACCACCTATTTTAGAAAAAATTGTTAGTCTATTCTATTCTACTTTTTTTGGTTTTGGTCCCTTCAGGTCTAATCTACCAGCTCTCACCCTTCCGGACTATGCTTTCCAGGGCTTCGTCGGCGAAAGATCTGGATAATCGAGCTCGTAGCTCCCAGGAATTCCAAAAGAAAACAAAAATAATTCCACAATCGATGTAATGCATAAACTTGTCAGCTGTCAAACCAAGCTACTGGGGTTACGTATAACCTTCACTTTCACTACTGACAGTTTTCATGGCACGCCCATCTATTTCCCGCCATTTGAGATATACCTCGTGTTCACCACCAAACAGGATACCATCAGCTTATAGGAATCTTAGCTCACGGCGCTTAGCTCCAGAAGAAAGATGACGTCAATTTAGCGTGAATGTTTCCTTGATCCCCGAAGGTAAAAACGTCTGTACGGCACCTCTAACCGCCACCCCGGAAGAACTTTGTAGTCCTTT
>JACEGR010010820.1:0-17401 GCA_014170235.1 Listronotus bonariensis | reverse complement strand
TTTTTAACACGCTTTTATTAACTTGGGTTGTAACTATCTATCCATCTGTCTATCTATGTAACGGAATCTTTGAGCCTAATTTTAACCAACTTCCAGCTATTCGATTTCTTTGAAACTTTGCACACGTATCAAGGACCGATGAAGATGCAATAATTTAAAAACAGTATCCCGTTAAGTTCCAGCATTTTCCAGGAAAACCGGAAAAGTGAAAAATCGTACGTTCTGGCGGATGCGCCAGATTAGACAATTGAATAATCGAACTTGACAACATTTGCCGACGGGTTGGGGACAGGGGCTCAATTCTGCTAAATTGAACTCATTCGTTCGCTGAACGTATTCGTTCCGGGAGCGTATAACCTTCATCTGTTTTTTTTAACGAACGAATAACCTTCACTTGTTTTTTAAAACAGGCGGTCATAAAACAGAAATCTGTATTACCAACTGACATCTGACAAAATTCACAGTCATAACATAACCTAAAATTCCTTTAATGTGAAATTAAAGTTGAAAAAATCAGTTAACTAAGCTATTAAAAACAAAGTATACACTTTAATTGAAATACAAGAAGCAAATAAATAATTAAGATGGTCCTCCGCAGCCAGAATAATCATTCGTAAGCAAAATAGTTCCTAAATCACATAACCTATAACCAATTAAGGTAAGTAAACTAAAGTAAACTCATATTTAGAAAAAACATTTATGGTAAATTTCTTTTAGTTTAAAAAGGTAATAATTTTAAAAAATATTTGTCTTATTTATGCAAATTGGGTAATTGTTTCGAAAGTTGGAGCAACCCCCATTTTGACCAAATTTGATATACAGGGGCACAGAACTAATAAAAAAGGGGCTGGTTATTTTCTTTTTGCTGCTTAATGAAATAGTATGTTCTAATTTACTGTTATATTAAGAATTTTGTGCAAAAAGACGGGGAATATAGTGAGAATAGGAATGTTTTTAACACGCTTTTATTAACTTGGGTTGTAACTATCCATCTATCTATCTATCTATGTAACGGAATCTTTGAGCCTAATTTTTACCAACTTCCAGCTATTCGATTTCTTTGAAACTTTGCACACGTATTAAGGACCCATGACAATGCAATAATCTGCAAACAGTATCCCGTTATCCTGGTTAGAATCGCCAGGATAAAAAAATCCTTTATATTATAAAAACAACACCTGTGTTGCCATCTTTTGGCAACATCCCAAACTTTTCTCAGGAACTTTAGCTACTCTTGACAAAATGGCGAAGGAATTTTTTAGTGAATAAACTGGAGCATTTTTACATACATACATACATACATGCATATCGAACTAAAAATGAAAAATAAATAATAGTTTAAAAACTAAAAAAACACGCTTTTATATGCAACCGAACTAAAAATTAGAAAATAATTTTTCATTAAAAAATATTGTCATTTCAGAGTAAAAAGCGTGGGGTGCATTTTACTATTTTTTCATAACTTTTCCTCTCATAGATATTAGGCAAATATAATAATTATGAACATTTAATATATTAAGCACCCCACGCTTTTTACTCTGAAGTGACAATACTTTTTTTAATGAAAAATTATTTTCTAATTTTTAGTTCGGTTGCATATAAAAGCGTGTTTTTTTAGTTTTTTAAATCTATTATTTATTAAATATTATGTTATGATTTTTGAGATCCTAATTACCACAGTTCCAAACGTCACCTATTGTTTCTTGACTCTTATTATTTCTTAAAAACAAAAACTAATTTTGTCATAATTGTTTTGTCTTTACTTTCAAAAGATCTAGTTGTTTTAAGCTGAAGGACTGCTGGATAAAAACCGTAGAGATTTCGTGTATTTTGGATTTTTTTATGATTATAATATTTTTTTATATAAATACCCCAATATACGTATATCTATTTATAGTTATTATAAAAATGTATCATAAGCACAATTTTATTATATACCCTCCCATACGCGCCACCACTGACCTACTTGCAATTATACATACAGGGTTAGTAAAAAAAACCGGAACGGTGGATTATCTTGACAACCGTTTCATTTAAATGAACCAAATTTTGTGCAAAAGGGTAACTATACATAAAGAATTTAAAAATTAAATTTTTAAGGTTGCCAAGTTTGTAGATTTCTCCCTAGGTTGGGGAATTTTATCATTTTAAATGGAATACCCTATTTTTTATTATTGTAATCTATTGCTTGTATGAACTTTATTATGACCTGATATTACCGTTTTACTTTTTGTCAGTTTCGAGCATATGACAATTAAAATTTATTACAGACAGACAGACAACTGGACATTTTAAATTCAGGAATTGCATTTGCAATGTTTTATAATACATATTATATTAAATTTCCTTATTCCCTTTTCCTGACTTTTTTTAAAAGAATCTTTAGAACGTTTTAAAAATGCTATTCATAAATTTAAAAGGTCCAGATTTACCCCTGTACTAATTTTGACGAATATTGGTTGGATCTTTTTTAGATAATTGACCATACCTAGCCGTTTTTGTACTAATTTCAGAATAAAACATGATCTTCGAAATTGATAGAAGTAATAAACGATAAAATCAGGTCATAATAAATTTAATACAATCAATTGATTACAGTAACAAAAAATAGGGTGTTTGCCTCATGTAATCATTGTGTAGGTAGAAAAAAAAATTGGGGCCAGTCTCCCCCAGAAAAAATGTGATGTATTGTTGCTTTTTGGGATGGAGGACTTTTTTTTCCTTTGAAATTTTTTGAGGACAAAATCAATTTTGGTTTAAGAAACTGAGATTTTTGTATTTCCATCATAAATCTCACGTGATATTAGATAGGGGGGAGGGTTAAAGAAAATCTCACCTTATCTCACCAAGGGGGAGGAGGGGTCCAAAATATTGTGAACACCTAGTACAAAAAAGTATACATTTTGGGAATTTTAAAAATATACATTTTTGGGAAATTTAAATATAATTTGGTTACTTAACATTGGGAAATTTGGTACATAAAACAATACGTGAAGTGTCAAGGTTTAAAAAGTAGAAATCAAACAATTTTCTAGGTTACTCTTATAATAATAAAACAAAAACATTAAACAAGCGAGTAGCCTAGAAATGCAAAACAAATACGGAAAAATTTAATATTTAAAGAGAACAAAATTTTAAGACGGGGATGGATTGATTGTTTATTAGATAAGAAAGAGTTAGTGAAGTAAAGTAAAAAGTTAAAGTTTGAGTTAAGCTCCGTACGGGCTACTCCGAGTGGGAGTATGCCCGTACCAAATTTAGTCAATCAAATAAGTTAAGTTAGTTTTTAAAAAATGCGAAGTTAGTGTTGATGGTCCACCGGTCTCATTGTCCCAATAGATAGTTCCATATGGTACATAGTCCCAGTGACGTAAAGTGACGTCAAGTAGTATTCCAAAATTTTATACGTCACATATGGTGGAGGCGCCCCCGTTCCCAGTGACCTTTGTGAAACGTCGGTTATGGTAAGCTGTGCCCGCCCTAGTTCCAGTGCCCTTTGTGAAGCGATAGGAAAAGTCGCTTATGGTACGCCCTTCCTACCCCTCAGTTTATTTGTGGAAGAAAATACCATATATATGGTAAAGGCGTCCCGTTCCCCGGAGAAGAAATGTGTGTGAAAGGACGAAGATGGGGAAAAAATATGTTGCGTAGCGTAGCTGCAAGGAGGTAGCAGCGTAGCTACAAGAAAGGAAGATAAGGTATATCTTCAGTTTTCAAATATGGCTAAATGGTGTTAGCCAGAGGTGATAAAGAAGAATATGGAAATATATTTATTTGTGTCGAAGTTGTATGGTACGTCGTGAAGACGGAGTTCAGAAGCAGCATGAGGCTGCATTAGCACTGGAAGCCGCAGCTCTAGTATGGGGAAGAGCTCTGAAGTATGGTCTTGAATGGTGGGGTACAAGACAGTTAAGCGGCCCTGAGAAAGCTCAGGATATGGGTAAATTGGCACGCGGCTGCAGTAACCTGATGTAGAAGAAGAAAATGGGAATGAAAGGCAGACAATGGTACGTGGAGAAGTACGGGACAAATGGCCAATGGAACGCACCATCAAGGACATGGACAGGCAGGCAAGGTGGACGCAATTTTTTTTATAAAGGCTAGTATAAGAAGAATGTGGAATATTAGGTTAATTTCTAAGTATAAATATAAAAAAAAAATTGATTTTCTTTTTATGTAAGAGATATTTTTTTGTTTTTAAACTATCCAATAAATTTAAAAAAGAGCAAAAGATAAAATAGAAAAAAATCACCTAATTAATTATTTTCTTTCCCACTGGTATATTAAATAAGTCATTGAATTACTTTTTTAATGGTTCAACGTTTTGCTGACGAGACAAGGCCAAGTTCACTTTTATTGTTACGGAACTGATCAGTTTTAAATAACACAAACTTTTTTTGCTTATTTAGTGTTTGTATAGTACATAAATATCTAGTAAACTTAAAGATTAATAAAAAAAATTACAATTTATGAGTAAAAATAATTAGGTCATTTTTTGTCTAAAAAATAATCTTACCGTTAAAACTATATTTATTTAAAGTACCTACTTAAAGAAAAGCTTAAAAAAGGTTTTTAACAATTAAGCTAAAATCTTATTTAAACTAATTATTTCAGCAAAAACATCTCTAGAAGTTCTTAAATAATTATTTTAGATAATTTATCCGGAAGATTTTTTAAAATTTCAAAAAAAAGAGTCATAATGTTAAATATAACCTAAATGAATTATTTTTAGAAAAAAAAACTATTTTTACATTTTTTCGTGCATTTTTTGAAAAAAAAATTAATTGGAATAAAACAAAAAATTTAATAAAACGTTAAGATTATTTACGATAAATATAATTTTTATAATAAGTAACATAATGTTAGGTTTTAAATATTTGTAAGCTATATGGAACTATCGTTTTTCGATAATATTGCTATTTTTTTAAAGGTTTAAAGTAAATTTGTCTGATTTCTAATAGCGTTGTGGGTCCAACGCTTTCAGGGAAGGGGCATATGTGAACACCTAGTACAAAAAAGTATACATTTTGGGAATTTTAAAAATATACATTTTTGGGAAATTTAAATATAATTTGGTTACTTAACATTGGGAAATTTGGTACATAAAACAATACGTGAAGTGTCAAGGTTTAAAAAGTAGAAATCAAACAATTTTCTAGGTTACTCTTATAATAATAAAACAAAAACATTAAACAAGCGAGTAGCCTAGAAATGCAAAACAAATACGGAAAAATTTAATATTTAAAGAGAACAAAATTTTAAGACGGGGATGGATTGATTGTTTATTAGATAAGAAAGAGTTAGTGAAGTAAAGTAAAAAGTTAAAGTTTGAGTTAAGCCCCGTACGGGCTATCCCTAGGGATATGCCCGTACTAAATTTAATTAGTTCAATAAGTTAAGTTGGTTTTTATGCAAAGTTAGTTGTGATGGTCCACCGGTCTCATTGTCCCACTAGATAGTTCCATATGGTACATTTGGCCAGTGACGTAAAGTAACCGTGTATGTAGTATTTCAAAATGTATACGTCACAATATGAAAAAAATATCTTACGTAATTTATTGACGCCCCCTTTGCAGAAAATTTGGTTCATTTATATTTGACAGTAGCCGAGATAATCCACCGTTTTGGTTTTTTGTAACCCTGTATATAATACAACAGTAATTTAAACAATAATTTACGCAAATAGGTAGGTTATTTGCTTAAAAGAATTAGTTTATAAAATACATAAAATTCGATAAAGAGCGTGACCTTAAACGGCTACGACATACAATATTGATAATTGCAGGTATAAATTTACTATTGGTATTGTCTCATCCACAGGTGTTTATTGTCTATTAAAGAACTTTATGTAAGAAACATGTTTATAAAATATATATTCAGTGATAAAAACAGTTGTCCCAGATCAAGGTGGGTTGCAAAAAGAAAATATTTACTTCAATAAATAAAGACGTTTTTAAATACCTGTTTTGTGTTTTTGTCTGTTTTTATAAATAGATGCCCTTTTTATTCACCAAAATTACCCAAATTTAAAAATAATCTGAAATCCATCATGCCCTGTTATATAACTTATTTTTACATATACCGGATGGTTGCGTCGCCAAGCACATACATTTTAAGGGGTTAATTATTAACTCCTGTGCATTTTACAAAAAAATGTAAGATAACACTTTGAAGGGACCAATCTGGCAAACCCTCGTACCAAGTTTAAAAAAATTTTATTAAGCAGATCTTAAATTATTAATTCAATTAGAAATTAAAGGATATTCAGAAAAGGTCAAAAAACCTTTAAACTGCTTATGAGTAAAGTACCCTTATTTCTAAAACCAAAAAAATAGAAAAGTTATTTAGTATTAAAAGCTTTGCTAAAATACCAAGTCATGGCCAACTATTTATATATATATATATATATATATATATATATATATATATATATAGGTATTTTTTTTTGAAAATTTTGAATTTACCCTGTATGATACATTTTTTCATTATTTTAATCAAAAATTTATTTGACAAAACCAAATTACTTTCGCCCAACGTATAGTTAGGTTTTAATTAAGGTACCTAATTATTTACAAACTGGACGCATCGCCGATTTTTAATGAAACTACAGGGATTTTTGGGGTGCTGATTACGAATATAAAAGAATTTTTAGTCTGGCATATTTGGTTCTCGAGATATTCATCATCAAACTTATTTAGAAAACTCACCTTAATTTTTTCCCTTTCATTTGCACGCAATTCTTGAGTTTTTCGCTAAATTAGCACTTAATATTTGATTTTCAGCTCATAGAAACCCATTTTTATATTATATTTACCCGTATTTCCATAAAATTGCAAAGCTTTACTTACAGTAAAGCTTGGGTTTTAAGAGGTGGAAATCAAATATTGAGTGCTAATTTAGCTTTAAATTAAGAATTGTTTGCAAGAAGAAGGGGAATATAGTGACAATAAGTAAAATTTGCTTTTCAAGTTTGATGATGGAAATCTCGAAAACTGACTAATATTTTTTAGATTCTTGTTGAGTGCCCCAAATAATCCCCAGTTAACCAAATTTTATTAAAATCGGCCATGCGTCTGGTCAAAGCCGTATACAGAGGGAAGCAATGGAGGCAATTGCTTCACCCAGGAGTGCTCGGAATTGGTTTTTTGGCGAAAGTGGGGTCGTGTGAGGCCTGATTCTATATAAACAGTTTAAATAGAGGATTATCGGCTTGTTTTTGCCGCTCCCAAAAAAAATTGTTAAGGTGCGATGTTGATAAATGAACCTTTTTTGCTCTAAAATATTTCTATTCCCGGTAACAGTTTAATAAACGGTTTTCTGTTATTATAATGTTTTTTTTTAATTATTAATACTTACATATTTTAGACACTGTTCTAAATAAAACGTAAGTGGCGCACATCCAAAATATTCCGTTTAAAAAAAAAAATATCATTAAACAAACTTAAGGGACCGGGGAGTGAAAAAGGGTGCTGGGCGGGGTAAAATTGGTAAAACGAGTTAATGAAACTGAACATCACATGTAAAATTAAGTAAAAATTACATTTTTTCACAAATTTTGAGAATAAAGATAAAAAATATGATAAATTTAAAATTGTTAATTTATAACCTAAAAGTAAGAAGAAAAACGACTAAAAACATCAGTTATATCATGCTAAATATGGAAATCATTTGGCAACATCGGAAGGGTCTGATTCTATTTATGAGTGAATAAAAGAAAGAATTTACACAAACTGGATTCATAAAGTGTCTCTGGTGTAATTAAAAGATTAAAAAAATACGTTGACTAACCAGAACTAACCTGACCACCCTTTATTAAAAAATTTATACAACGTTGCCAATTGTCCATAATAAAAGTGGACAAACGCCAAAAAAATATTTTTTGTTATAAAAAAGAAATAATAACTGCGCCTTCATATTATTATTAAGGACAACTAATAGAAAACATCGTACGTCAAAATATTTTAAAAAATCATTAAAATAGGTATCAGAAAACCGTATACTAAATAATTACCCTATTAGCGAATAGAAGTATGTTTATTCTGGTAAGTTTCACTAGGCTTTTAAGGACCTTTTTTTGCTCTTCAATTTTTCAGGTTGGTGAAGTTGTTTGCTCTTACTTTCTTGCCCCCACCCCCAAAATCCATTTCTGCGTACGGGCCTGCGTCTGCTTTAAAAATATTTACCAAAATTAATATACCAACAAAAAATATAACCATTATTTTAATAAAAACATGCCCCAAATTCGAGCATCCGAACAATTCAAGAATTTTCATAATCCGTCTTTTCCTCGATGTATCCGAGTGGAATGCCGGGAATTCCCCACTTCTCGTTGGAATGCCTTAACGAACTAATTTAATTTTTGTGATATTGCGTTCGAGCTCGAGCTCTCGAATATTTTACTCGGCCGTTTATATCTTTCTGAAACATCGACACACCGTATTCCATTTTAAAAAATGCTTTAAAATGCGTGGAATTCTTACAGATTATGAAAAGTGATATTATAAAACAATCTGTTCTGATGCATTCCTGTTTATACTGGGTGATGGTATTAAGATAACCGATTATGAATAATCTATTGGGTTTTACCGATTGAAATGTGATTTGTAGACTTTGTGGGCAGTAATTTTAACAGTGTAGGCACTGTGAGGATAATGGAACCAACAAAGTTAAAGGTTCGGGGCCTCTTAAGTTGGACGGCATAGGGATGGAATGTGTGGAACTTTCTATTTGTCTGGTTTTTAAAACTGTTTTTTTCAAACGATTTGCAAAAAAATCCTCTTGACTAATTTTAGAGAACATGTTTTCACTAAATTTGCTATCTGAATATTGAAATATTAACACTTCTGACAGAACGTTATACAATAAGAATATTTAAAGCTCCTCCCCGTTATCTTTTGAATGGGACATGATATCGAGATCGGGTAAAATTTGGGTAAAGGGTGCCACTTAAACTACTTTTTGGCATAAAAATTAAGTCGGTCACGTGGCCTAGTGCCAATGGAGGTACTAGCAACTTTTTTTAATGGTAAGGAGAGGCACGACACACCTCAGATTAAAGGCCCTTTTATTCTCTACTTAACGCCGCTTTGTTTTTCAAAAATCGGTTATAGCTTAGTTCATAAGCTTGCGAAATGCGATTGCGAATTGAGAAACTTGTTCTGATTGGTCAATTTGTAACGACTTTCGGAATGTTTCGTTACAAATTGACCTAATCAGAACACGATTCGCAATTCGCAAATCGCATTACGCAAGCTTATGAACTAGGCTTTAGCCGTTCCTGACACTAGAAGTGAGTGCTATTAAACCCCTACTTTTTGTACGGTATTTAAGCCAAATTACAACCGGTTCTTAGTCTGGAACAACTAGGTCGATTTTCAGAAACAAAGGGGCGTAGGTAAAGAATCAAAGGCCTTTAAACAATGTGTTACATAACCCTCCTTTCCATTTGAAAAAAGTTGTTAGTGCCCCCACTGCCCCCTTGGAACTAGGCCACCTGACTGAAATTATGTTTAAGCCACAAAGTAGTCTAGGTTAAACCCTTTTCCTAAATTTTACCCGATCTTGATATCTTGTCCCATTTAACACATAAAAGGGAGGGTCTTTAATATCCTTACTGTAGTGACTTTTGCTCTCCTACATTTTTTTGTCATTTTCCACCAGTTAACTTAATTTCGAAAAATGTTCCCAAATTTTAAGACTCATTTTTATCAGGATTATTAAATTCAGGATCTAAAAGAAATTGGTATTTAGGCATAACTTCTGATTCAGATTCCAGATAATGTTTTTATTTAAAATTTTCTTATACTTATCTTTAAAATAAGGGTACTTAAAAGTTCTATAAAGTTTTCAATTTTGGTTTGGGATAATGCTTTAACTCTTATATAGAATAAAATTTTCTGAATAATTACAAATAAAAATTTCAGTTCAAAAGTTGCACATTTAATAAACCACTAGGTATAACAAAATCAAAAGCAACGATTTTTAATAGGTAAATCATTTGATATACCTCATCAACAATAAAATCCATTAGGTTTTATACTAATTTATTTAAAGTAATATTTATTGTATTTTGAGGTTTTCGTGTTTTAGAGGGTAACGGCTCCATATAGTAGGGGAACCAAGAGGGGGATATCAGGATTCACTACAGCGCGGCAGATTAATATATACCAGATGATACTTTGTACCCGGTTAAATACTTTCACCAAATATGAGCCCCCTACACAGGGCCAATCGCAAAAAGAAATATATATCCATCAGAAATTTTCGAGCGCGTCAGATTATGATAGGATGAGTTAGTTACATGCTAAACAGTAGCCTAGTTTACACCGCGAGGACCAATTAGATCCGTGGACCAAACCTAGGACTTATTTTTGTTAGTTCACTAGTGTTTACACCAACTTAGTTACGGATTCACGTTTAATCCTAGTACCAAAATGACAGCTGAGCATATGACCAGAACCTAACCTCGTTTTTTATCTTTTAAAAATTGTATCGCTTTTAAATTCCATATGAAAAAGAATACGCAAACAGTTTTGGTTAAATATCAACAAAATTTTAAAAAATATAAACAAACAACAAAATTATTAGGTTAAGACCGAAATTCAACGTCTTTTTCATCGAAATGCGCACTGTCAAAGAACAACGCTGTCATTTTGGTCCACTAAAAAAGTCCGACGTGTTTACACCAAGGAAAATCATATTTGGTCACCCACATTTGAGAAGGACTGAATTGGAGTAGCAAATTTTAATACTCAAGTGTTTACACCGTGAATAAAGTACGCGTGACGTCATTTAGACCTCGAACTAAAAATTTGGTTCTCCCGGTGTAAACTAGGCTAGTGTATATTCCACTAATCTGACAATTTAAGAGTGACGTAAAGAAAGCGGAGGGCTACAAAGTTGTAAAAAAACGTCATTTTGACGAGCGTGCTTATTTTTTTATTTTAAAGAAAATGATTCAAAGATAAGAGAAAATATACAGGGTGTTTTCCAACAACGGTACGAAACTTTAAGTTGTGATTTTATATGTTATTTTATGAAAAAAGTTTCTATAAACATATGTCCGGAGTTGCTTCCTTACTGAGATACTGGGCGTTAAAATTTAAGAAAAAAATCTGTTTTTCTAAATATTTTAAACATGCTTAAGCTGATTTGGATTAAATTTAGTACATTTATTTAAAGTAATAAGGCGCTTATTTAGCTTTAACCAGATTGTTATTATTGGGTCCAGTGGCGTCTCAGTGGGCACCGCAACTTATATTATTGGGAGTAAAACGTACGCCACTAACTTTTTTGACGTTTTTATATTTTTTTATAATTTAGCAATTAATAATACAACTTTTTAGGTTCTTGTATTTTCTTCTTATCTTGCTTTGTTTCCGAAGAAAAAAAATTGAAGTCACTTTAAGTAATATTACAAAGTATCCATAAACAGCATAAAATAAAATCCAAAATTAAAAAATAAACAATTTTGACCTTAGTAACTGTTTTTTTCTAAAATTTTAACACCCTGTACCTCAGTAAGAAAGCAACTCCGGACATATGTTTATAAAAACTTTTTTCATAAAATAACATAAGGAATCGCACCTTGAAGTTTCGTACCGTTGTTAGAAAACACCCTGTATAATCTGATATGAACCGAACAATTTCCAAAAGCCAAAATAATAACAGTATTTTTTTGACTTATTTAAAAATCTATAGTCGCTTTCCTTACCGATAAAAAGGTATACATTATAACATGTTTTTCTTCTTATCATCTAAGCTTTGCAACCCAATAGGTCTCTATGACGCTTGAGTAAATCTCCATCCACATCGTGGACTCCCTATTAATACTGTGTAAGTGTTTTACTAATAGACAAAAGGTTTGTTTTTGTTAAAAACCACAACTATATTACACATTCCAATAATTATATTTCAAAATAGGGATTTTTTTTTTAAGAACAAACTAATACAGTACTTTTTAAAATAATTATCACATACAAAATTACACATTAAAAAAAAATGTTCTGCTTGACTATCTAAGTATTTTTATATACCGTCTAATATTCTTTGAGATCTTAAACTATGCTCTAACATTTTATAAAATTCCAATTGACTATCTTCATTTAAATACATTACTTTCGAAAAAATCTTTTCAACACTAAAATTCCTTACAAAACTAATAATATAAACATTTACAAAAGTAGCCATTAAATACTGGCAATCGAATCTATCCATTACACCACCATGTCCAGGAATAGTATCTCCAAAATCTTTCGTTTTAAAGGCCCTTTTAAACCCAGATGCACAAAAACCCCCAAAGGGAGCTATAACTGAAGCAAAAAGAGACAAAATTTGAATGTGCAGAAGAAAGGGGTAAAAATTTATATGAAATAATCCGAAATTGTAAGTCATGGGTTGAAATAAGAAGCTGCGTGTGCAATCAGTATTCATTTTGATATTTTCTCCAACAAAAATGAACTTTGTAGGACACACCATGTGGTTGATATGGCATAACACCCATGCTACAATGGTGCCAATGATAAACGTGCTTATTCCTCCCCATAAAAACCCTTCTAAGGTCTTGTTGGGTGAAACTTGAATTAAAGGAGTTTTTCCATACTTTTTTCCAAATATATAAGCAAAAATATCGTTCACAAACACCAAAGTCAGAGGGAGAACCACCCATATTAGACCTTCAAAAGGTTTTGAATAATCATGTAGCTCTGCAAAACAATTATAATACACAAAAAATGAACCCAAGCTAAAAGACTGAATTGTTTCCTAATTTCTTTTCTTCTAAGATTGTAGAGGAACCAAACAATTCCAATCATATAAAAATAAGAGATATAAATCTGTTGTACTTGAAGAAAACTGATGCAACAGCGTATTTTTTAGAAAATGGTTCTAAATATTGGGAAAATGTCTCTCCGAAGAAAAATAAGTTAGCTACGAATAAAAGGTACCAATTTAAAGTTCTAAACAGCCGTATTTCAGGAAGCTTTTTATAGTCGTATGCAATAGTGATGATTTCTTGAAAAGACTTTACTTGGATAAGCAATGTTGTTGGCCATATTAGTGGTATGCCTACATAGGTTGCTATGATCAAGTATGCTATAAGACCTATGGCGGTTAGAGTTCGTTTTACCCAATTTTTCTTAATAGCTGGATAGATCTTTTCGGGTTCCATTATTTAATAGATGTAAAATCTAAAAAAAATAAGATATACTATCAGTCGAATTTTATAAATATGTTAAACAATATCCTTAAACCGATTTGGTGGTAATTGGGTATAGTTGTTCAAAGTAATAATCCACAATAAGTATCCATAGCAACATGAAGTAATAACCAAAAAAAAAAAATATGACCTTAAACCTTAAGCTACGTATCCACCAAATCAACAATGAGAAACTTTTTGTTACTAAAAAATGTTTAGTCCCTGGAGCCAGTTATGAAATTAACTTCATGATAACGAATACGGCTGATCTGTCAAAATACATTAATTATTGCACTTCTCAAATGTAAGCGGACGACACTCACCTTATGTTTAGCTTTTTGCCTTATGAACACCATATAGCGGAATACAGAGTCAATAAAGATTTAGATACCTTAGCAAATATGTCAGCAAAGCATAATCTGTTTCTTAATGTAAAAAGTGCTCGATAACTTATTTTAAAGGTAGAAAGGCATGCGAAGTTGATAAATCCATGAAAGTACAGATTATTGACAGCCTATTACCAGTAAAAACTTCTGTAAGATCGCTGGGATTGCATTTAGACTCTGGGTTGACATTCAGCACTCACGTTACTAGTTTGCTACAAAAAGCTTTCATGAACCTAAAACTGTTATATAGTAATCGTGGGTTGTTGTCTAAAAAACTCAGAGTGCTTTTGGCAGAGGCCCTTGTGTTGTCCTTTTTTAATTATTGTGGTTATGTCTATGGCCCATTCCTGGATTTAAAAACCAAAAACGCATTCAAAAAGTTCAAAACAGTTGCTGTCGCTTTGTCTTTGGTCTCCGTAGGTTTGATCATGTGTCAGCTAGAATAGCCGAGCTAGGATGGTTGGACATGGCCAACAGGAGAAAGTTACAATTTGCCGGTTTTGTGAAGAAAATCATGACCACAGGAAAACCTCCCTATCTGAGGGATAAGCTGCATTTCAGAAGTGAGACTCATGCTCTTAACACCAGATTTTGTGATATGTTGTCCATTCCAAAGCACAGCACGTCCACTTTTGAGAGGTGTTTTTCCTACCAAGCAGCCATAACATATAATAACTTTACCGACGCTATGAGATCCTGTGGAAGTGAAGCCTTTAAAAAGTTGTTTAAACAATTTCTTGTTCATAACTGATGTAAACGCCATTTATCTTTTTGTTTTAAATATTTTTAATTAGTTTTAAGTTTTAATTTGTATTTGTGATTTTTAACGATATTTTTATTTGTAACACTTATTTTTACACGGTTTAAAAGTTAGTTTTTGTGGTTAATTTATTTTGAGATGTGTGGTGTTGGCACTGGGTTAAATGTAAGAATAGCTGGTACCCTGTACCTATAGCTAAATTTCGCCCAGTGTTGGCACCATAAAGCTTATAAATGAAGTTTATTTGTAAATAGTAATAGGAAAACATAAATAAAAGACGTTTATTATTATTATTATTATTATTATTATTATATAATAACAGTTTTAAACCATTTTTAGGGGAGGGGCTCCTTTTGACGAGTTTACCACGAATATTCATACCGCCATATATGGAAGCGGCGCTTAAATCCAGTCTGTCAATGTCAAATGTTTCAGGTGTCGGACTGGGTAAACTCGTCACTTTTTGGCGGACAAGTTTTACATGCAACATTGTGCCGAAAATCGTAAGGGTTGCTGTTGCGAAACCCGTCCAATCCGATACCCAAAACATCTCCATGGGTTTTATGGTTTTATGACTGTAAGACTTACGATTTT
This sequence comes from Listronotus bonariensis, assembly GCA_014170235.1. Lineage (NCBI taxonomy): Eukaryota > Metazoa > Arthropoda > Insecta > Coleoptera > Curculionidae > Listronotus > Listronotus bonariensis. Next base: position 2,466 of record JACEGR010010820.1, on the reverse strand, counting down.
TAGTACAATATTTTAAAAATACCATGTAAAACTTTGTGGTAAACTTGTTCGACAAAAAAGTGACGCGATTACCCGGTCTGACACCCTAGACATTTGACATTGACAAGCTGGGTTAACGCGACGCTTCCATATATGGCGGTATGAATATTCGTGGTAGACTTGTCAAAAGGATCGATCCTAAATAGTATATTAAACAACAAGGTTTGAAAACGACTCTTTGCACACGGGCGAGACAAATTGATGGACCGAGACGAAGTCGAGGTCCACAAGTCTCGCGAGTGTGCAAAGAGGTTTTCTAACGAGTTTTTACGATACTTTTATACGACGGCAAAACAAAAGTAATGAAAACAAGAAACTACAGACTATAATTTAGCAAACAGGAAACTTCATAACTATTTTAAAATATTAATTGTAATGTTTACTTCTGCAGGAATCGTCGCATTGTTGATCGACTTTTTAACGATGGAGACAACATTTTCTGGCACCTTGCTTATACAGTTCTCTGTCGTCGGCATATTGCAGTTTTCTTGCGGCACTTCATTACTCAATTGCTGTTGTGGCTGTGCCGCAACAGACGACATAGAGGAAGAGATCCTCTCTGAAACATCCATTTTATTACTAAGCGAGTCATCTATATAACTTTCGGCGACTGAGCTGGATTTCCATCCACCATGGCGCTTCAGAGCCAACAAATCTGATCCAGAATTCACCAATATTGTGGCTGACGACCGCCTAAAGCAATGCCCGGTATAGGCTTCTGGAGTTTCAACATCAAAAATTTGGCGATGTCTTTTGCCATACCGCCAATTTTGTTAATTCCAATGTTTTGGCGAGTGCATTTTCCATTTTGATAATTAAGAAAAAAACGATCTGTTTGCAGGAGTGGAGGTCGAAGGGCAGAATACTTTTTTAAGATGGTGTAGAGACTTCCTGACACTGTAAATGATCTCGGCATCTTCGTTTTGGTATTCTCTAGTTTAATTAACATTGCGCTGCCAAAATCCGTCATATTTTCTTTTTAAGGAAGCACAATTCTTCTCTTCGGCATGCCCCAGAAAGTCCGACTGCCACCACTGCCTGAAACAAGAAAAAATACCGATAAGTCTTTAGTTTTATTCATTTAAGTAAGTACTTTATGAAACTAGCACTATTTAAAAACAGAATTGGGTAACCCCTGCCTACTAAACCTTCTCACTATAAAAAATGACACCATAAAATAAATAAAATAACTGTGATGCCTACCTTGATTAGCAAATATTTCTCGTCTGAAGCGTTCTTTAGGAAGCGGCAAAAATCATTCTCGCTAAGAATTTTGGACTTCTTTGGCACATAGTTTTCTGATTTTCTTTTTATTAGGGCCTGCAACTTCTGGTATTTCCCAATATCCGTATTTTGGTTTGCCCTCAGGGTTGATTTTAGCATGGAAAAGGTGCTCCATAATGTTGAAGACTTGTATTTGTTCGACAGCTCTTCAAAGTACACCAACATAACATTTTCGGAAAACGTTTGTACGTTATTTGCTTGTCTCCACTTCATAAATCGATGTAACTCGGCTTCATATCGATCTCTTGACTTTGTTGGAAGTAGGTTTGACGAGATTAAACTCGCTTTTTTAGAATTTCTTCAGAATCGGACATTTTTCGCGAAATCAAAATTTTTTGTATCTAAATTGGTATCTAATCAACAAAACAAGAAAACTATGACGGTTGCTATGGAATAAAGCTTACTTTGAGTTTTCTATATTTTTGACATAACAATAAAAAACCATAATAAATCATATTGAAAGACAGAACCGTGTGCAAAAAAACATATTTTCCTTGCACACATTGTGCGCAAAATACAATTTTCAAAGCTTGTTTAGCGTGTGCAAAACCCCATTTTCTAAAGCAGTCGTATAAAAAAGATTTTAAAAGCGTTATTATCATGAAGTGAATTTTCTTACTGGCCCAGGGACTATAGATATGAAGCAAGGAATATAAACTTTTTAATAAGGAGCGCTTGATTTTTATATTTATCCGAAAATATAGGTTATGTGGGTGACGTCACCTATTTGCAATAATATTTTTTTATCTAACAAAATAAACCAATACTTGCATCAAATAATATAAAATCACTTAAAGAACATTTAAATAAATGGTATCTTACCCATAATAACGGTTTAAACGTAAATTTCGTTTAAAAAATATCCAAAGGTCAGTGACCCCTGTTAACAGGTTTTAAAATTCTCTGTAACTGCAGTACTAATAACTACTCAATTAAATATAAGCAGTAAAACCTAAACATATATAAAAGTCCAATGACTAAAAAGCAAAAAATAACACCAAAACCGCGAAAAAAGCTTTCAGGACGATTGTAAACAGAGAATTACGGGAAAAGATTACGTCACAAAATTTAGCGAATATAGGCTTAAATGGGATTGAGCGCTCCTTATTAAAAAGTTTATTTCCTTGGATATGAAGTAAAGTA
>JACEGR010010819.1:0-17406 GCA_014170235.1 Listronotus bonariensis | reverse complement strand
TAAGTGGAAACTTATATTCTTTAGCCTTGTTAAAACTAATATTGATAATAAGTTTAAATTCTTGAGCCTAAATTCTCCTTAATAACAAAAAGAGAAAAATAAACAAGTAAATTACGTGGTACGATAAGAGTACTGTTATGGGTTCCCCTAAAATTATGGAGTCTCCAAATAAATGACCGTGATCACATCCGCTATAAACCGCAGACACCTTGACGTTACCCTAATCCACTCTCACCCTTGGAACAAAGTCAATCACATATCCAAATAACAAAAAACCCTATATGTTTAAACTTTTCGACCAACCTGAATATTTTTTCTCACTTTACCACTTAGCCTAAATATTTTTTGATGGTTGTTCTAATATTTTAAAACTTTTACGTAATTCTTTTTCTTTATAGGTTTAAATATAAATTAAACTGTTACTCGGTTTCCCCTTAAATTCTACTTAACATTTACCTTAGAGGTAAACAAACGATCGGATAACTTTGTACACTTCCTATATTCCGCCCCGATTTTTAATCATATTGACTTAGTAAACAAACTTTAACCAAACTTGCCTACAAACTGTATTTAAATTTTCCAAAATAAATAGAAATCTATGAAGTAAACAATCAGCTGGAAACATTAAAAAAGTGCACAAACATGTTCAAATTTAGAACGGAAAAGTTGGATAAAGTGACGTACATTACATTTTATCACAATAAAAATCAGGCGAAGCAGACTCGGACAGATGTAAAAATAAAGCAAACTAGGGCGCATCAAGCAGGCACTGTCTGAGAGGACTATGGGGAGCCTGAAAATATAAGGATGCCCAGTGGCGGACCAAGAATTAACACAATCAAGTAGTCTCTGTCTTAGAGGACTATAAGATGCTTTAGGAAATATAAAGGTGACAAATGCACATGAATTAAAAAACAAGACAATCAAGTATAAATATCTACAAAATGTATCATAACAGTACGGATTATTAAAGAGAAAAATTAAGTTTTTGCATTATAACGCTAATTAAAGGGCAAGGGTAAACTAAATTGTAATTAATCATAATAGAACTTTGACGAGTCGACTCTGACCAATGTCCCAATAAATTAGAATAAAACGCATTATGAAGTCTCTACTTAGGAGGACTTTGTGGAGCCGGGAGATATGAGGACGATCAGCGGCGGATAAAAATAAACTTAATGAAAAATATAAATGTAACCAATGGAGTATCCATAATTTTGTTTATGAGGGAGCGGGAAAAAATTATTATAAGTATACAAAAATTATTTAGAAAATACGAAACATTAGGAATCTTTGAGTAAAATATTCAGTTAGAAATTTTTAAATTATAAGTATCGGAGAACTTTTATATCTAAATAGTCTAATAGATCTAGTCCTAGATTCTTTACCATTTGTAACTCCATAAAAACTAATTTATATTAAATATTGTATTAAAATAAAGATTTTATAGGGTTGCCTAAAAATTTATGGGCAACGCTATTTATAATTTAAAAAAAAATAATTTTTTTACCCTCTAGAATGTAAATTTTATTTTTTTAATCTACATGAGAGTACTAATCTATAACCTTTTTTTTCTTTTATTTTATTAATCTAGCCTACATAAAGCGAAGGTTTGGAAAGCCTTGCTCAGCAGGTACCACTGACCGCCGTCCTGATTTTTGGAAGCAGCCTTTTATCGTACCGATATTATATTTACAGCTTAAATGTGAACTTGGCTGATTTGCGCTTCACGAAACCGCATTTAATCCTGTGATCGTCGAAAAACGTTTTGAATGAGGCAATATCTTTTCTGTGTAAGTACCATGAATGATTTTTACATTTGACATTTATTGGCTTTATTATTATTAATACAAGGTGTCCGTGGTCCAAGGTCATTATTGAAAGGGGTTCTAGAAAGGGCCACATAATATTAGTACTTCATATAAAAAAGTCTATACCGCTTCGTTTGGGATAGGTTGACCTTCAAAGTTAAAAAAACTTATCTTAATTTTAACTTTAAAACTGCCACAATAACAATGATATTTAGGCAGCTTAGTAACCTTATACCATAAAGTAACATACCTACGGATAAGAGACACCATGGCATGCTAAAATTTTCGTACCGCTTTTGCGGCAGGCTTGGCGGCAGGCTTGTCATTTTTCCAGTTTACACTTTAAATGCGTCGGTCGAAGCCTCGCCTCGTGTAACATCAGCGGTGGGGAGACACGTAAGCTTACTGAAATGACTAACTGGCGGTATTTCAACGAGAAACGAATAAAATTATATTGGGAGTTTTCGCATGACCTGTATTTAAATCGGCTATTCCATGATAACTCTTATAATTTCCTTACTCTATGCTTATACTAATGTTTCTTTACATAGGTAAACGGCTGTTCAGTAAGTCGGGATAATAAACAGTGAGATTATTATTTTTTAAATTTTATGTATGCATTTTTGACACAGGTGACAAATTTGACATTTGCTTTGACCGTTTGATTGCCTCATTATTTTTGTACAAAAAAGGATATAATTTATTTAAATAGATATCTTGGACCGTTTTTTTTTATAAAATCGCATTGATACTATTGGTGCATAGGGACCAAGAGTAACTTTATAAAACACGTCATTGTAAATCACTTAGTAATAATATAATAATAACAGCAAATAAATTTTAGAATATATAAAACACTTTAATTTTTATACACTGAATCACAATATTTACGGACAACATAATATTTGCCCCATTTTGGTTGTTCTATATTTTTCGAACATATGATCCGATTAAAGTAAGACTTTTTTGAATTAAATACCTACTTTCTTAAAATTTCATCATGACCCAACTTTTTTTAAAGTTACAATTTTAGATTATATAGAGTGCATTAAGAACTATATGATTTTTCCCAAAAATTCTAAACACCCTGTAGGCATTACTAGCAACTGTTACCTATTGCAATTACCATTAGACTTTAGCCTCATAAATTCTTTATATTTGCGTTTTTATTTATTGTTCTATCTTTGTTACTTAATAAGATATGCCGTTTTATAGCTATAGCAAGGTAGTCTTTGTAATGTCAGAAATGATAGATAAGTATCAATTGTAGGTAACTGTCAACTGCCAGAGTGTAGACTTGTTTTGTAAAAACTATATCATTCAATTTTGTCCTTAAACATGGAACAACTACGCTCCTTACATTAAAATAATTTTTGCTAATGCACGATAATGCAAGACCTCACGTAGCACATATTGTCAACGAATATTTACGAGGTAAATATTAAAACCATGAATTGGCCTCCACATAGTCCAGATTTCAACCAGATGGAGCATCTGTTGGATATCCTGGGTAGAAAACTAAGACAACAGCAGCTTTCTCCAGTCTCTTCTAATAAGATAGAAACAATGGTTGTTGACCTTTAAAATCAGAATAATCAGCAATAAATTGCAAATTAAATTCCAGTATTTCCAGCGCCGATGTGAAGCTGTAGAAAAAAGTACGGGTGGTAACATGCGCTATTAATTCTTTTTAGTTGAGTTATAGTCTAAGATATGGCATTACCCGGGGTATACACGGTCATGCAAACCTGAAATGCACTTGCATGCAAGCAAATGTAAAATAAAGCTTTAGCGTCAGTTTTGGTAGCGGGTCGTGTGATCAACTTGAACACAAGCGTAATTCAGCGAAAATATTTTTGTAGTTTTGTCAATGTATTCATTACTTTTAACTTTCCAAAAGCATGGATAACCCTGATACATATCTATAAATTTGCGCATTATATCTTCCTGGCGCCAAAGAGCCATTTTGTTAACGCAAAACCAACAATATAACCCCGTAAACGACGTTTCTAAACTGAAACGTTAACTGACGTGTCCTACACATGCACAAGCACGACGCGCACAACGAAAAATCAAACTCTGTCATCGAGTCGCACGCCGAGCCAGATTTGTCAGTTTTTTAATACACACGGTCAAATTTGCGCGCCAGCATTGGCTTTTTGACAAATATGACAGTTTTTTATGACCGTGTATCCCCCGGTTTAATAAAATATACCCTCATCTGTTAAATATATGAAATACTTTTTCTAGGCAGATTTTAATGTAAAGAATGCAAGTGAACAGCAGCAGATTCTGCCAGCATAGGTCTGCTACAATTAATAATAATTAATTAATTAATAGTTAATTTATTTATAATTGTTGCCTTTACATGTTATTTGTATAAACCAATGATCAGCGGTAAAATAGTCCAGTTGGTTAGGTAGCAGCATTTAGCAGTGCATGCATTGTCGACACTCTGGGTTCGTATTCCGCACTGGGTAACATTTTCTTTCTATTTTTTATTCCCTTGTCTATTAGCAAAATTATGTTTACCATATTTAAATAAATAAAATTGGGCTGCTACCTAATCAACTAAGCTATTTCACCGCTGATCATTGGTTAATGCAATTAACATGTAAAGGTAACAATTATAAATAAATTAACTATTAATTAATTAATTATTAATAATTGTAGCAGACCTATGCTGGCAGATCTTGGTTACTTGCATTCACTACATTAAAATTAGCGTAGAAAATATTATTTCATTTAAGGTAAAATACCCAAATATTGACAGTGGACTAAAGATTGACACTTATGTGCAATATACAGTATATTAACAAATTTTCAATGTTTATAGAGTACATATAATTAGAAAATAAAAGCTAGTGCTATCTGCATTGAGCGTTAAAAACCTCATATTTATAGGTTAATTTATTTCCATATTTCACATTTTTAAGTTGGTGCTTACATGTGTCTTGACCTGTTTCTACTAATTCTAAAGATTTTTGTTAAGAAATGAATTAGGTTTGGTGCTTCATAGCTAAGGTAAGAGCATAGACTGATATGTTTTTTTAAACTGTAGCATGCTTAAACTTTAAAACTTTAGTTTTTTAATAGAATTACGCCATAAATCGTTTATTGTTATGATATTGGGGGATGTCAACCACTGGTACCTAAAAAGTAGAAAGTTTTAAAGATTGACACCGGGTGTCAACTTTTGAGTCTATGGAGGTTTTTTCATGTTTTGCTGTTTTTTTCTCCCTCATTTACACTAGTTTTTCCATTTCTAGGAATACAAGTTTTAGTAAATTTGTTCAATCAGAACTATTGGATGACACCCCCTGTCAACTTTTGGTATTGTAATGTCAACCATTAGATCTTTTAGATTTGCATTTATCAATTTTCAGAATTATTGGATTTATCGAAAATGGCCCAAAAAAACGCCAGTTGCTAAAATACTCACCTAAAGATATGGAAGCAGCCTTAGAACAGAAAAGAGACAAAAGAAAAAGAAATGCTAGAAAACGTCAAACAAGAAAAAATGGTATAAAGAAGAAAAAAACAAGAAGAAACCCAAATCGCACAAACTTTCCACTGGGCAATCCCCCATACAAGTAAAGCATGGGTCTCGCGATGCTTTATGTCCGCTCCACAGCTTAACCACTGTTTGGTTGTGTAGCCCAGCTCTGCAGCAAGGTCAAGAAATAGTGTGGACGCATGCTTTACTTATATGGGGGATTGCTCAATGGAAAGTTTGTGCTGTTTGGGAATAAAATGAATTCGAAGAAAATGAGTGATATCACGTCTGATTCTGACACAACGGAAGAATGGCAAGCTTTTGATACTGATGATAAAATAAGTTCTTCAGAAATTCTACAATATGATCAGGTCATGACAGAATCACTGACCAAACAAGAAGCAGAAAGCTTTAGAAAAAATTATTATGTCCTGGTAACATTTCCTGGAAAAAAGAGTTTCCCCAAATGAAAATTGCTGGCCATCGTTTTAAGTACCAATTCAATAAAGAATTGAACGTCGATGGATAGTTACTTTTACCAGTTCTAGGAAATTGTATCTGTAGTTTAGCTATTTAGTAATTATTTCGTTTTATTATGTTTTTCAAAAATTTCCTTTTCTTAAGTATTATATATACTAGTATTTAATTAGCATTTCTGTATAATTTAAGTTAGCTAAGATAATTTTGTTTTTAATTTTAATGTTATTTACAGATGTGTCAACTATTGGATTTAAATATGTCAATAAATGGGTATTTTAAGTACATGTACAGATCTTTACTTTTTAATTTTATCATGGCATTTTCGGAACTATAGAAAACAAAAGTGTTTTTAAAATACACTGATTTATATTAATTTAACTATTAAATATTAATTATTATAAAAGAAGTGCAGCAAAATATTTAATTGTCAATCTTTAGTCCAAAGGCCTGTCCATCTTTAGAGCTCTGACTTTTTGGCATGTCAATCTTTAGTGGAAAATCCCGGTCTTAAAGATTTGGGTATATTTTTTAAATATAGCTTGCTAGATAATTTTGAAACATATACATTATAAAGTGATAAGCAAGTTAACTTTTTCATACCAGAAGAACCATTAAAAATACAAAAATTTGTAAAAAATAATTTAATATGAAATTTTTCTCTTAATGTGTCAACCTTTGGGTGTTTTACCTTAATTAACAGATGAGGATATATTTTTCTACTGCCGGATCTTAAACTATTAATTTAATATTTTTTTATCTTTATAAAAATTTAATTTAAATAAAGTTAATAAAAATATGTTTACTTATAAAACGGTATATCTTGTTAAATAAAGAAAAGAACAATACATGAAAAACGCAATCGAAAAGGTAACATGAGGCTAAAGTCTAATGTCAAATGCCATATGTTACGATTGCTTGTAACGCCCACATGGTGTTTTAAATTTTCGTAGAAAAACATATAGTTTTAATACACCCGGTATAATATGAAAATTTAACTTTAACAAAAATTGGCATTATGATGAAATTCTTAGAAAGTAAACCATCAATTTAAAAGTCTTACTTTAATTAGACCATAGATTTAAAAATATAGAGCAACAAAAATAGAGCAATTTTTAGGTTGTGCGCTAATATTGTGGTTCAGTGTACATTTGGTGTTTTTTACCAGGAACAGAGTGATTTTGCGCTTGGACAAAAAAAGTTGACTGAACCATAGTATGTACATAAATCTGACATACAACGTATTTTAAAAACAGATTTCTTTCTGAAGTTTTAATTAACCCTCTTAATAAGATTTTTGGGCTAGAAATTAATACCATCTTTTTTCTGTAAAATTGGTGGCAGTATTATTTATTACATTGAAAAGATTTATGGGTAAAAATTTGTCACGGAAGCAGGTGCCACCCTTCCGAGTGCGTTTTTACATCCGTTTTTGTGGGCTTTCTTTGTGTACGCCTGCAAAGGATTTTTATTTGTCAAAGAGGAAATAAATTCGATATAAGGAGTTTAGGAAAATAAAAAGGGTTTTAGAAACGCAGAAGAACAAATAGTCATAAGGGTTTTCGCCTGCTCAAATATATATTATATACAGTGTGTCCCAGGATAGGTGTTACCAGAGGACAAAGGGACCAAAAGTTTTGGAATTTTTAATCGTCCTTTTGGGAAAACTGGTCGCATGATCCAAAACTAATAAGATACAAAATTGTACTCCGATTGATAATATACACGGCGAGTTATAACTAAAAATATAAAAATAACCAAAAAGTACCTTTATTTTTAAAACTAGGACAAAACTGTTTAAGTAAATGTTGTTGAAAATTAAAGTTTATGTCAAAATTTAAAGTTAATCAATTAAAATCATAAAAAATATTTCCGTCAATTTTTACATTATGCATTAACAGTTTTTTAAATACTTGGCTCAAAGCAGGAAATTTATTAAAACTATTTAAAATTAACATATTTTCTTTTAAATTTTGCTTTCTCTTGCCCATTATTTACGTTGTAGCGCGCAATGTGAAAAATTGTCAATTACATTTTTTTAACTCTCATGCTTTAACTTTAAATTTTCTCATAAAATGTAATGCTCCACAAAATTTACTTATACAATTTTGTTCTATTTTTAAAAACAAAAGTAGTGGAATCATGGGCATTTTTCATATTATTAGTTATAACTTGCCCTGTATAATAGCAATTGAAAAATTTTTTGTTTTTTAGTTTTGGACCATGCGACCACTTTCCCCAAAAATTCTTTTAAAATTCAGAAATGTTTGGTCTATTTGTTCTCTTGTAACACCTATCCTTGGGACACACTGTATACAGGGTGTTTTCTAATTGCAGTAAAAAAAATTAATGGTGGATTCTTAAGCCAATTTTTTAAAAAGGTCATATGAACATAGGTCCGAAAATGCATTGTTGCTAAGATACAGGGTGTTAAACTTTAAAAATAAAATAGTGTTTTTAATAATATCTTAAATATGCCTTATCCAATTTTAATAAAATCTGGAAATTGTTAAAATAGGTATTCTATTTAGCCCTAAACCAATTTTTATAAGTGAGAGCAGTGGCGGCGTGGGACGCATATTAGCTAATATTATTGACAATTTTTTTTTATTATTTAAGTAGCTTGCTTAGTTTTTCAGAAAAAAAAATAAAATCCGCTAAACTGCATAATCCTAGACCATACAATGGTATTTTTTCTTTTAAAAATTAGGTGTTATACCTTTCTATTAGCAATATTGTAACAACAAAAACAAACACCTAATTAAACAAGGTTAATATCTAGTCTAACAAATTTTACTAAAAAAATAATTTTAGAAATTTTTAGGTTTTTGAAAAAGTTTAACACCCTGTATCTTGAGAACAAAAATGTAAGGACCTGTGTTTATATTAACTTTTTTATATAAAATTAGCTCAGGAATACGTCTTTTATTTTCTTACCGCAATTAGCAAACGCCCTGTATATATGTATTTTTTTTAATACATGTTTCTAAAAATTTAAATGGGGGCTTTATTCTTATATAGCTAGCAAGTAGGTAATTTTTTAATAAAAAATATTGTCAAACAGTATATACCGCAGTTCGGAAAAGTATATACAATGTGGACATAAATAATCCCCCCTGCTAACTTTGGTACCATTTTCTTTATAAAATTTGAGTATGAATAATGGAAGGATATAAATTATTTTTGACGTAAAAATGATGACAATCAAAATGTTGAATCGGCGCCGTTAAATGGAAAAGGGGTCTTGTGGCATATCATTTTAAAGCTTCTGACGAGTACTTAATAACCCTGTAGGCGGTGCGAAAATGGGGACGAAACCCCTTTTCATGTGATTATGGAATGTAGGGGTCTAGAGGGTCCACGAAAGGACATATTTGAAACCTACAAAATCGAATCCGAATCACTAAACCTTGCGGGACTGGACCTAGGGCGAATGCTACAGTAGTACCGACACTCTAAAGGATATCCCCCTATAAATGGGATCTGCGTACAATGGCCAGCGCTGGCTGAGTGCGCAGCAAATATCTTACAAAAAAACAACTTAATAACCCTAGAATATAAAGTGAATATCTTTACCTATTACAAAATGGTGGTACTTTAAAAATAACCTAAATTTATGATTTGGACGGGCATATTTTCCAACCTAATAAAGTTAGATGTACTAAATATAATATTTTCCTAAAGCCCTTTTAAATATTTTTTCAGTAGTGATACTTATAATATTATAGAGGGTAGGACAAAAGTACTTGTTTTTTAAATAAAGCACCATGTAATTTTAATTATTATTAAAAAAAAAAATTAAAAGCGCTTTAAGAAAATGCCATGTTAAGTACATCCAACTTAATTGGTTTTGAAAATATGGCCATCAAATCAGAAATTTAGGTTATTTTTAAAGTACCGCCATTTTGTAATAAATAAAGATATTGACTTTTACTCTAGCGTTATAAAGTACTCGCCAGGAACTTTAAAATGAGAAGAACCCCTATTCAATTTTTTTAAGATGGCGCTTATCCGCTATCTTTATTGTTGCAACCATCATTATTAAGTCAAAAGTAGTTTATACCCTGTCATTATTCATACCCAAAGTTTATAAAGAAAAAATTAGGGGTACAAAAGTTTATAGGAGAAGGGAGACTATTTACGTCCACACTGTATGCAGGGTGGATCAGGTATTTCGTGACAAACTGAGACAGTTGATAGAAAACGTTTTTTTTAATAAAAAAAATAAATAAACATATTTTCCAAATTGCTTACTTTCCAAAACACGAGATGTTAAAATTTAATTTATTTTTATTTTCTTTTTTTTTTCTGTGTTACTTCTTTACGTTTAATTTACTTTTCCTTAACTTTCCCTGGTGTGGCAAAATTATTTTTCTGTAAAGGCAAACAAACTTTTTTTTTATGAATTATTCGTGGTCGTAGGAAAAATAGTTTATGTACATTACTTGTGTGAAAATGACTGTCTTATACTCGTAGTTTTGTCAATATTCCTACTCGTGTAAAATTAGTCACTTTCCACACTTGTAATGTAATATACAATTGCAACACTATTGCATTAAAATATTGTGCTATAGTAGAAATATTACCACAATGGAAACCTTTTTCTTTTTCTAATTTAACCAAACCAAACGAAACAAAAAAATAATAGAAAAAAGTGCCATCGTACCTTGACTCATTTAAAATTATTTACTTTAATACGTCAAACAGATTTTTGTCAAAATTAAGCCAATTTTCTATTTAAATGATATAGGAGTGGCTGTATGCACGTAGATAAATATGAAGTCAAACAAAGTTTGTATTTCGTGCAAAAATTTTACAACAACAAACTTTGTTTGACTTCATAATTTTCTATTTGGCTTAAAAAATATTATTACTGTTATAAAATACTTTATAAAGCAGTAAAAGAAGCACCTTAAGCATTAAAAATTTGTAAAAAGTCAAGCTTCAGATGCAATGTGTAATCATAATGGAATCCAAAAGCAGCAGCAATTATAACCTTAACTGAACCTCAAAAGGCTAATGACATTCGTAATAAAAATTATAGACTTTATGAGGAAGAGGAAAAACATGTTACCACCCATACAATTTTAAATATATTAATAAAAGAATTTTTCGATGTTCCTTTTAAAGCTGCTTCAGGTATGAAGAGGATTTAATTTTCGGATGAATACAATAAAGCAAAGCAAAGTGTCATATTAAATAAATATATTTAAATAAGATTTGGGTTTGATGAGTCTAAATTAACATAGTGCAAGAAACAGGAATTGGGTCACGATTTGTCATTGTTTATGTTAAAATTAAAAGTGTTTTCAGAAATGCCACCTAATTTTCATGTAATAGGAAATTGGGGACTATATATAATTTTCTTTTTGTTGACTTTAAACGGAAGTTAAAAATTATTTAATATATTTGGTGTGGCTGTGATGATAAATTATCTAAAACGTCTATTTATTTAAAGTTTTCTTTAAAAAAAAAAAACAAAATATTACAAATCTAAAGAGTGAGAAGAATAACAATATAGTTTATAAAACAAGTGGTTACACGAAAATAAACCCTGAACCTTGTATGTACAAAAACGTCATTTAAAAACATTTTAGGTTATGAAAATGTCAGTTTTAAAGTATTTTAGGTTAACTTTTCTGAATAATAATACACCTACGTTTAGTAAATAGAAATCATGATTTTTATTTGTTTATTTGCTGGGGTAAAACTTCTACTATATTTGCTATTTTCACATGTGGCCGTAGAAAAAAACACATACTGTTCTAAAGCAACAGCATTAATTGAATAATGGTAAATTTAACATTCGACAATTTCCTCGAAGCAAAAGGTAAATGATTTGGCTTCTCATAAATTTAAAAGCACCTTTTGCCCACAACTTTGCGGGAAATTAAATTAAAATGCCGAAAATAATTGTTTCTGTCTGCGAGGTTAACCGCGGCATTAAGCGAATGGATTAAATGAGAATTCTAGAGTTGCTTTAGTGCCAAAATATTTATTTTTAAAAGTTTGTTTAAAACCATTTACAAACAAATATTTGAATATGTGCGAATATCCGGCAAAAAGGTATTTAAATACGTTGGTTCAAAATTAAAAATAAATTTTAAATTCCCTTTAATTTATTTAACTCTGTGTATAGCCTCTGTAGTCCAGGGTCGATAAGTTTTAAAACGGAAAAAAAAATTAAAGTAGAAGTGAGATCTACTGTTATTTATTCCACCGACCTAATTTTAGTCGCCAGTTTCTAATTTGGGGTAATGAAAAATTTTAATTAATTTGGAAACGGCTATAATTTATTTTTTTACATTATATTTTATTATTTATAAAACTCCCTGGTAAACTTTATTAGTAATAAATTCTGAGCATTTTATATTATGGATGGCCATATTTTCATGACTGATGAGGTTAGATGTACTTATTGTAATAATGTAGTATTTTCTTAAAGCTCTTTTGAAGATATTTTTAATGGTGATACTGGTAATAATATACAAGGAGAAAAAAAAGTATTTTTTTTAAAATTACGCACCCTGTATATTATATCACAATTAAAAGATCTTTTAAAAAGCTTTAAGAAAATACCACAGTAGATACATCTTTATTAGTTTCGCACATATGTCCATCCAAATGAGGTATTTAGGTAATTTTTAAAGTTTCGCCATTTTGTATAGGGTTAAACTATTGACTTTAGATTCTGGGGTGTATAAAGTACTGGTCAGGAGCTTTAAAATTATGTGTCGCAAGACCCCTCTTTCCATTTAACTTTTTTTCCAAGATGGCGCTCAACCACCATCTTTAAATTTTTATCTGTCAATTTCACTCCATAATATAGTATTTATGCATTAATTTTACATCCCAAAGTTTCAATTTTTTAAATTGATCGGTTCTATACATAAACGGGAGGAGGACATTAAAGAAATGAATTGTATAATTCAAATAAATAAATGTCCCAACTAAAAATGCATTGACGCTTTTAAAAAATAAAAAAAAATTAAGAGTATGTCTCTCCTTTTAATTTACATTATTCTTTAAGATATTTTTAAAATTTTATAGGAAAAATACACAAGATTACCAAAAAGTTTTTTAGCTCTGCTTAGTCTAAACCAATAGGAAAACAATACACTTTTGATCAGTTTTTCAGCTATTTAGTCAGGTACTTTAAAAACATATTTCTCCAAGTTTTTTTTTCAATTTTCAAAGTAATATTATCGTAATGTAAAATCACTTTGTATATCCTACGGCGATTTTTAATTTTACTCTTAACCATTTAAGACAAAGCAAACATTTTTATGAAAAATAACTTTTTTTTAAATATTAAGAATATTTTTTTACATGTATAGTTAAGTCCATCTATGGACAAAGTGTATATAGAAACAGCATTGCGTGTAAAAATGAAACATTCGTTTATTTTAAAATTTTATAAAATAACTTAATTGCAGTGTTAAAATACAATAAAAGTAAAATTAAAAGATAATAAAATCAACAAATAAACCTCATTGTCAAATTAAAAGTACGAGTATATAATAAAAATCGTCTTACCTCAAAACTTATCAGGCCACTATGATCTTGGTCTAATGTGTTAAAAACATAGTGGGCATACTGGCTGCAGTTGGCTGTAACAATAAAAATAATTATATTATACATATATTTTAATATATTTTTTTATTAATAATAATAAATAAAAATAATTTACAAAAGAAAATGTTTTAGATTGTTTTATTTTAAACGTCTTTATAATAAAATAAACATTTTATTGCTATCTAAAGGTTTTGGATGGTCCTCAGAGCTAAATACCAAATACCGTTCGGAAAACTGCCTTTTTATGAATTTAACTCTCCATACAACTGTTTTCGAAAGAATAATGTGTATCTAGATATTTTTATACCTACTTAAGGATCCTTACAGAGGTAGCAGGAATAAAATATGTTGTAAAAATGTATTACTTACTGGATTTTCTCTGTTAATTCTTAAGATAATTATCTAAATAAAGCATAAAAATGTTTGTCTTCATGACTAACGATGTCATGAAAAAGGCAACTAACTAGCTGCTTTTTTTCTGTTAATTAAATAATATTTATATAATTTAACACCCACATTGTGGTGTTAAATTATATAAATATTAGCCCCAGTAAGAAAAAAGCAGCTAGTGTGCCTTTTTCATCTGGGTCCAATCATGGGTATTATGCTTTATTTAGGTAATTATCTTGGAATTAACGGGAAAATCAATACATTTTACAACATATTTTGTCCTGCCTGAGATCCTTGAAAGTAATTTACAGCAAAAATAATCTGGAGTACACATTATTCACTAGAAACGGTATGAAGGATTAAATTCTGTCTGGCGCATCAAACCTTTATGTAATAAAATGGGCTATTTTACTATAAAAACGTTTAAAAATAAAACAATCTAAGCATTACTTTGTAAATTATTTTATTTATTATTATTAATAAAAAAACATGTAAAAAAATCTTTATATTGTATGTATATTATTTTTATTGTTACAACCAACTGCGGCCAGTAATACCCACTATGTTACAGCATTGAATATCTTCTCTTTTGACGCATTTAATGAGTTTATTAGACATTTTAATACTATGCTGGTGAGTGGTTTGTTCCAACCGACACTATTTTGCTTTTTATTCTGTATTTTAACATATTTTATAAAATTTAAAGAGTAAACAGTGTTTCGACTTTACGCACAATATCATTTCTGCCTTTTTTCATAGATGAACAGAAAGCTACCGTGTGAGTGTTCTTGTATTTAAAAAGTTATTTTCAAAATGTTCTTTAATCTAAAATATAAGTTTTCGTAGAAATTGTTTGACTAATGTGCAGTGAAAAAAACTTGAATATGTTTTTGTTTGTTTAAACAACTGCTTTCACAACCAGTTTGAACAAGCGAGCTTCAAAAGCACATCTTGACATTTTCTATAAAGTTAAAAAGTATCTTAAGGCTAATAATAAAGGGTAATTTTATTTACAAAAGCGTCAGTATGCAGCGGGACATTGACCTATTTAATTATACAATTCATTTAACTATCTCTCCAGACATGTATCAGAACCGATCAATTAAAGAAATTGAAACCAAGTATAATGCATAAATGTATGGGTGGCTGTTTGAATAAGAACACAGACAATTGATTGGCACCATCTTGAAAAAAGTCAAATGAAAGAGAGTCTTGCGACTGAAGCTCCCTGACAACCCCAGGCTATCACAAAGTCAATGGACCCTACAAATGGCCGAAACAAAAACCTAAACTCATTTGAATGGTTTGTATGTGCGAAACTGTAAAAGATAACATCTACTGTATTTCTTAAAAGCTTTTAAAGATCTTTTAATTGTGATATATCTCTGGGAGTGCGTAATTTAAAAAAGCATTTTTCTCGCTTGTATTATTACCAGTATCATAAACTCAAAAACTTAAAAAAAAACTCTACGATATCTAGCCTCATCGATCATGAAAATATGTGCATCAAAATAACTCCTTCGACACTAACAAAGTTTACCGAGAGTTTATAAATAATAGCAATGTAAAAAAGAAAATGAAACCGTTTCAAACCAGTACCAAGCGACAAGATGGAATAGTATTGGTCTTCACTTCTACTTTGTTTTTCCGTTCGCACCTATCGACCACCGAAGGCTCTTAAATACAAAGGGAGCCAAAATTGTACGGTGAACCAACTATTTAAGCCTTTTGCTATTTGTTTATGGCAGTTTTAAATAAACTTTAAATAAACTATTTTGGCACTAACAACTCTAGATATCATTTGCCTCCATTCAGCCAATGCCGCGATTAACTCACCGAACAGGCAATTATTTTCGGCATTTTAATTTCCCGCAAGGAACCAGCGGGCAGGTTAACTTTTAAATCACGCTCGAGAAACTATTTATAATATATTATTATTCTTCCTCTGGAGACTGGCGCAATATTGTTTTTTTTTAAAGAAAAAAACTTTTAAATAAATAGACGTTTAGACCTAATTTATCATCTGGCTCACATAAATATGTGAAATAATTTTTTAACTCGTTTAGAACGCAAAAGAAAGTGTCCCAATTTCCTATTGCATGAGAATTAGGTGGCATTTCTGAAAACATTTAACATAAACAATGACCCAAATAAATGTTAATTCGAACTCTTACATATGTCAATTGAACTCATCAGAGCAAATCTTATTTCAAGCTATATTTGTAATATGACACTTTGCTTTTGCTTTATTATGACTAAATCCGAGGAGAAATCTCTTCATACTGAACGGCACAGGTGTACCGATAATATATTTAAAGGGTAATGAATGTGTGGCGTAATACTCCTCATAAAGTCTGGTTTTATTACGAATGTCGTCAACTGCCGGTTGGGTTATATTTGCAACCTTTTTAATTCCATTATGACACATTGCAACTGACTTTACAAATTTTTATTAGCAGGTGCTCTTTCTTGTTTTATAACGACATTAATATTTTTAAGCCAAGCAAAATTGAGGATCAAACAAAGTTTGTTGTTAAAAAATTTGCGCATGCAAACGTTTGACTTCACGGCCACTCTGAGGACGAGCGGTAGCAAATATTTTAGATGGTGCCTCAGCGATAACATTATTTTTGATGAACTGATTAAATTAGAAGAAAAATTATTATTATTTCTACTAGCAACTGTATTTGTGCAACCGAGGGAGAATATTGCTGCAGTGTCTACATACAAGTGTGGAGAATTGTTTATTTTACGAGTAGAATGACCCGACCAGTATAAGACGGTCATTTCACGCAGCCAATCTTACATAAACACTCTACGATACAATAATTCATAAAAAAGCTGACGTACCTTTACGAAAAAAACAATTTTTGCCACACCAGAGGATGAGGAAAATAAGTGCAGAAAACGACACAGAAAGAAATAAGTAAATTAGAGCACAGCATCTCGTGTTTTGGAAAGTAAGCTAATTTGGAAAATATGTTTGTATTTTTATTAAGGCGTTTTCTCAACTGTCTCGGACTGTGCGAAATACCTGATCCGCCTGACGGACATCAAAATATTCTGTTTTTGTACTAATTTTCTTACAAACACACAGATATGGTAATGACGGGGTATACTACTTGACAATGATGAACTGCAATGGCAAAACAGCGGATGCTTTCATCTTAAAAAATTGGTAGAGGTTCTTCTTCGTGGCTGTACTACCTAACCTTTAAGAGTAAAAAGTCAATATCTTTATTTATTACAAAATAAGCGGTACTTTAAAAATAACCTAAATTTCTGATTTGGATGGCCATATTTTTCAAAAACCAATTCAAGTTGGATGTATAACATGGCATTTTCTTAAAGCGCTTTTAATTTTTTTTTAATATTAAAATTACATGGTGCTTTATTTAAAAACGAAGTACTGTCCACACCCTCTTGTATTATAGTATCACCTGAAAAAAATGACAAAGAATACAACTATTGGAGTTGGAAAATATGCCGTTCCAAATCACTGGTTGGAGTTATTTTTCAAAGTACCGACATGTGAATAAAGATATTCATAGGGTGGTAAATTGTTTTTTTAACGTGTTGCTGCGCCGCTCGGCCAGCGCGGCTACGCACAGATCCCATAGGGGGTATCGGTAATCGACCTGCAGCATTCGCTAATAA
>JACEGR010010818.1:0-17410 GCA_014170235.1 Listronotus bonariensis | reverse complement strand
CAAAAATTTAAAATGCTTAAAATAAGTTTAAAAACTTTGTACCGGAAAAAAACTGTGTAATGACTCCATTTTGGCAAAATGATGCTTTCTTTACCACTTTACAATATCTTGAACTGTCAAATAGTAACAATTGAACTCTGACAATTTTTGTCATGGCTAACAGGATTTTTTGATATCAGGGACCAGGAAAGTGAAATGAGAGACCGGATGAAGCGCAAACTAGGGACCGGAAGAAGTAGAATTAGTCCTGTAATAAATAGCATTTTCCCTTAAAAGTGAGTGGAAAATTCAATTTTTCCAGTCACGTTAAAAAATAGCTATTTGACGTTACTAAGACCGGAAAATGGTATTTTGCGGGTCGACGAAAAACATTTACAGGGCGAGCCGTAGGCGAGTCCTGTAGTTTTGAGGAGACCCGTAAAATTATTTCCGGTCGAGTATCGTACATAATTTTTTTAATTGACCGGAAAAAACTGTGTAAATTTTTAGTGTTATATTTAAACGACAATAAGGCAAGGCTGCTTCAATTATTTCATCTGGATTTTCCATGTCTGACTCCATTTTGGCAAAATGATGCTTTCTTTACTTTACAATATCTTGAACTGTCAAATAGTAACAATTGAACTCTGAC
Organism: Listronotus bonariensis; assembly: GCA_014170235.1. NCBI lineage: Eukaryota > Metazoa > Arthropoda > Insecta > Coleoptera > Curculionidae > Listronotus > Listronotus bonariensis. The sequence goes on along the minus strand of JACEGR010010818.1, from coordinate 16,779 downwards.
AATTTTTGTCATGGCTAACAGGATTTTGATATCAGGGACCGGAAAGTAAATGAGAGACCAGGAAAGTAAACTAGGGACCGGAAAGTAGAGCTTGAAGAAATAACCCATAGATAGAATGGAACCTCTGCAATCTATGTTAACTAGCAAACAAATTCAGCGCAGTATACAGTTTACTGTCACTAAATTGGCATTCCTTCTTGCGATGCTGATACATACAGGGTGTTTTTAAACGGTGCGAAAAAAATATTTTTACAAATTCTTAAACTCAAAATATCCATTCGAACTTACCTTAGTCGAAAAATGGATGGGGTCAAGGGTGTCAAGTTTATTCAAGTTTTAAGACTTAATAAATAATTTTGATATTAATTGATGTTTTTGTCACAAAAATTAGCTAGTGAGGGAAAGAGGGTTTATGGGATTAAGAATTAAACTTTACCATCTGTACCTGACTTTTGGATAAATTACTCAAAGGTATATCTTGCTGTTTGATTTGGGCAGCCGTTTTCGATTTATTCGAATTAAAAAAAAATAATCCTGTACGGCCGGTTGACATTATACAGGTTCTTTTATATAAGGATAATAAGCCCTAAGGATGTAATTCTGTCCCAAATGCCTTAACTTCCAGCTTATTTATTTATTTATTTTTTATTTTACCACCCTGTATTTAAAAAGTCAAAGCAATTTAGGACATAGGTTTATTTAAACTTTCTTTGCTTTTAAGTTACCTAAGGATTCATACTTAATGATGCAGAATATTAATGAAAATATCCGCTCGCGTATTAGTTCGTCTCAAATGGACGCACCTGCAGGAGGCGTGCTCGACCCAATCCAGTTTTCGCCCGTCTCTACTGGATGCTTACCTTAAGGTACGCGTACCAGTTTTAAAGAACTAAAAAAGAGTTCTCGGCACAAAAAGTGGGACCTGCCCAAATCCTGTGGAAAAAAATTGCGTGATATTTGCACAGATTTTCCCACGGTGATTTTTGGTGAGATTCAACTCGATCCCCTGCCAGTGGCAACGCCGGGGTGGGCGCAGTTGGGCGAGGCGCCCAACCTAAATTCTTGTCGCCCAACCTGCTGATTGGGAGCAAGAAACAAATAAACGCCAGGATCTAAGCTATTTAGGCTGTTTTTAGTGTTTTAAAATAAGATGCGGATCTTTAGGAGTGCAGAATCCTTAGGCTGCTTAAATAAACTTTTTAAAACAAGTAAGCCTTTTCTAAGTAAAATATATTAGGGTATAAGAATTTCTATCTAAAAGTTATATGCATTCAGAGTGATGACTGATATCGCTAATGTCCAACCAGGTCCAACAGTAGATCAAGGGTTAGTTTATATTTATAATGTTGCGACTAAGGAGACCTTGAAGAAGGAGTGTAATCGACATGCTTTCAAAACGGGCTTGATTTTTTGTCTAAATTATAGTTCTCAATATGTCACTAGGGGTACTGTGGTCAATCGGGATCTTTCGGGGTTGCTGCTTATGTTGCATATGTACAAAAAATAGTACAAAAGTAAAATAGAAAATTTCAATAATTTTTAAATACGACGCTATAGAGAACTACTACCCAATTTTAATGAGTTTGTATTTAACAAAAATATAATATTTTGAAAGAATTACGTAATGGGTGCCCAAATTCCCATGATCACCATTATTTTAATTTTATTATATGCATTTTTCGGTTGAATAAAAAAGTATTATTATTTTAATTTAGCTTCAGCTCTTATTTCCCTGAAGGAGGAACAATTCCTTAATTATTTTAGATAATAAAAATAGGAATAGGAATTTTGAACTGTCATTAATAACCAAAAAAAAAAAGAAAAATAGAATTTTTTACTTTATCTTTAATTTTTAATATTGTCGTTTACATTTTTGGAAGTTAAACTTTTGTTTAGTTTTTGTAATTAAAGTGTTGATTTAAAAATTTTGCTTGTCTTTTAAGATACAAGTAGAGTTTAAAACTAAAGGTTAGACTTGTTGCTTTAAAATATACAAAATAGAGTTTTGCAATGTTGCGAATAATTATTTGTTAAACATAAAAAAAAACAAATGATCTTAAAAACCCTGACTTCCATTAAACAGTTCACTTTATATATAAAAAATAATTGCTATTGTCACAAGGCTTTGTACACAACAATAAACAAGAATATTTAACGTTTGTGTAGTGTATAAGCTAAGTATACACGTCGTGGAAGCTTGATTTCTTCTACTGAGTTTTAGTGCGGTGAATACTAGCAGGTAGCGATTAGACAAAAAATATTTAAGTCTCGCCCACTGCTTAAATGTAGTAAATAATAAAATTTACTCTTAAGCAAGGACGTAGCTAGGATCCGCTCACCTGTACTAAAAAATTGTCAACGTGGTTAGATATAGAATAAAGTTATGAATAAAGTATTGTACAGTGCTACATTAGGTACGCCGATATATGCTTTTCTTGAACTTCAGGAAATCATATTATTTTTTATTTATGAACGTAACAATACAGAGTTTTTCAATAAAAAGTTTCCAACAAAGGTTTCGGATTCGGTAGTAGTGTAATTAGCCAGCAAAAACTTGGGTAATCTAAAAAAGTAAATGAAAATTAGTTACATATACAGCGTGCCTTCGAAAGTTTTTACCAAATGAGAAGCTTTTTATTTATTTAGTTTAGGAAAAAAATGTCTCTATAAAAAAGTCCTGCTTGATAAGAAAATACATTTCCACAAAAATAATTGTATGTTGGATGTACAGGGTGGCTTACAGAAGTCGTGTTACCAAATTAATATACACCGTATATCCTAGCTAAGGCACAAAACTTTAAAGGGTGATTTTATGAAGAAAAGTTTCTATAAACATATGTCCGGAATTGCCTGAAATACAGGGCGTTAAAGTTTAAAAAAATCGATATTTTATAAATATATTAAATACCTCTTAATCGACTGGGTTCAAATCAGATTAGAATCAGAGAAACATTTTGTTGTATTTATTTAATGAAATCAAGCGCTTGTAAAGTTTTACCTAGATTAACTTTATTGGATCCAGTAGCGTCTCAGTGGGTACAACAGCCAATATTATTGAGAGAAAAATGTTCGCCACTGGCTTTTTATGTAGTTTGTATATTTATTTCTATAAAGCAAATAAAAATACAAATTTTTAGTATTGTACATTTTTTTGTATGTGATTTCGTATTTAAGATATTTATAAAATACCGACTTTTAAAAAATAATTAACGCCTTGTATTTCAGAAACGAAGCAACTCCGGACATATGGTTATAGAAACTTTTTTCATAAAATGACATAGTAAGTTTTCTACCCTAGTTAAAAAATACTCTAAATTTCAATTTGGAAACAAGTTTTTAGGCCACGCTGTACATCTAACCTACACATATTTTTGTGAAAATGTATTTTCTTATTAAGAAGGTGTTTTATGAAGAAGGCACTTTTTTCGAGTTGTTAAATAAAAATTTTCTTATTTGGTAAGAACTTCCGAAAAACACACATAAATTAAGTAATTATTACTTTTTAGCCAAGTGGCAAGACTGTCTCTAATATTCATAACCTCGAAGGCACGTGTAATGCATCTGTCAAGGATATACCTAGTACAATTCTAAACTATGAAGTTACCCTACTTTAACGTCAAATTTTAAATTATCTACTAAAGTAAAAACTCCAATTTAATATAAACGTAAGTTTTACGGTAATTTGGACTAATAAACGGCGTAAAAAATAACTTTGAGATCATTCAAGTAAGTTTCTGTTAAAACAAATCAAGTTCTACTTAAAAATATTTAAATAATTTGCCAGTTAAATACTTACCGGTTAAATTTTAAAAATAGATATCTCCTTTTTAAAAATATTTCCTATTTAGCAGTTTGAAGCAAGACAGTATTTACTTTATTTCACATTTATACAATAAAAGATCCATTTTAATGCACATAATCATCAAAATATTGTTTTTCGACAATTTTTCGAACGTCGTTGTTAACCTAGCATAACACGTCAAATTTAGAAAAGTTAAAATTTAATAAAGATGCCCATGAAAGCTGTGTTGCAAAATGACATTTCGTAAATTCCTACTCAAAATGTAAAATGGATTATTTACTATGTTTTATACAAATAAATACATTTTAAACTTAGAAATTCTTGAAATTTTTAATAATTACACATAGAAGGTTTTAAATATACACCATTTAAGTAATGTTATGTGTTGTGGTGTATTATTTAATGAATAAATATGTCAAATTTACAAATACAAATAATACCCACGTAAAAGAAAAAGAAAATAACAAAAAAACCGTGATAACCAGGTAATATTTTAATAGTTTAAATAGATTTAGGCTCTTTTAATGACGCTTTAAAAGTCATATATCCAAAAGTCGTCATATTATCTGTGAAAAGAAATGGGATGAATTCCACTACATATTGATATATCTGGCAACACTATTTCATCTTGGTTTCATTTGATCCCGATTGATATGAGCTCCCTCTATTGTTTTCTAATAGAAATGCTGTAATTTAAACCCGTTTATTCAAAATTGTTCCGTTGTCGTTTACACACCTTCCTCTAGGTCACCATAGTTGTGACATATCCTCAACTTTTAGGCGGTCGGGGACGCAAGGAATGGCACTCCACGAAGAAAAGTTGGCAAGACTGGGTAAAATGAATGCTGATGATCAATCCAGTGGTGTCTAGAATTTGCGCATTTAATTTTGCATTGTTTTGGAAGTGATATTTGTTGAAAGATGTAATTCCAAATGTTTTTTATTTAAAGTAAAAGAATTTACAACTAAATAATAATTAAAAATTGTTGTGTAAACGGTTGTTCTACTAATACAATAAACTTAATATCTCCGGCACTGAACAACATGGCCGAAAAATGGGAGATGTGACGTCATAACACATCAAAGCAATATGGCCGAATGTCGCGACCCTATTTAGACCGACTTTGACAGTAAATAATATTACCTTCTTTATATATTATTTAAATCAAGATTAATTTCTTATGCTAAAGTTTGGTCAATTTTTTAATGTTTTAACTTTTAATTCATATAATGATTGGTGAAGCAAAGTACTCCTAACATGACTACCATATACTAAATAAATAGCGATTTGACCGTGCCGAGAAATGATTTAAATTTTTTTACGCGAAAACCTTACACCGAATAAAAAAATGAAAGATTGAAATTGTTTAAAACTAAACAAAAATTTATTAAAATTATTTTTTTCATTTTTGGGAGAAGCAGTGGCGTACAATTTTTTCTGAAAAAATATTTACCGTATATACCTTACGGATGACACTGGTAATTTTTTTTTTTTTTTGTACGTCAAAAAATTCTTTTGATGGCTAGAAGATCTCTCTAAAATTTCTTTAAAATATCATCTTCTGGCATAAAGGTTCTAATAAAAAAAAACAAGATATATTATTATTAATAATTACCCCTTAAAGTTTGTCGGGAGACTTTCTGCACACCCCGTATAAATAACATATACAGTATATAAGTTGGTGTACCTGTTAATTCACTAGGGTATAAAAATAGGTGCAACTACATTCAAATTCTAAGATAAAGTCATACAATCTTTCTAAGTCATAGAAAATATAATGAAACTTTTATTAAAACCTAAAAGTACTCTTGTTACCAAGAAATATTAAATTTAAACATATTTTTCAGAGTAAAAATGAATTTATTTAAGCTTAAATAAATATTTTAAAGTGGTCACAAATGGACATGCAACAATAAGTTAATAGCTTAATCTACTAAGAGAAATCTAAGTTTTTAACCATAGATACTGGCAATTTTTACTTTTAACATGAAGTGTTTTGTGACCTAATCAGAGAACTTTGGACTGACCTGAAATTGTTTAAGGTAATTTATCTTAATTTTAGTAAATTATGGACTCTAAATAAACTATTTTTATACTTATTTTATATTTAACTAAATCTATTTTACTTTATCACAAGACAAATTATTTATACATTTTATTCTTAATTAAAAAAAATATATAAGATGTGTTCTACTGTAACATAATAACCCTTGAAATATCTAGTTAATACTGGTCAATTTGACAATGATCAAGAAACTATCCTAAAGGTACTGGCACACATGTACACTTATAAATAAAATAAAAATAAAATAAAATACTTTTATTTCCTTAAGACATTTACAAAATATATGGAAAACGTCATGGTATTACCTACTTACATATATGATAAAAATGCATTAACAAGTAATTACACAAAATATTATTCAGTCATATTAATGACCTTTATTAAAAAACTCTTCTTAAATATAAAAACACATATTTAATAAATAAAGACGTAGTGATTTCTTAAAGCTTTTAAGATTTTTATCTTGTTTTAACAAATTGGAAAATTATTAAAAATCTTTAAACCTAATGTATATGGAAAGTTTTTGCCACAATCTAGTCGATTAAACGGCAATCTAAAATTATTTTTAGTTCTAGTATTAAATGTATGTATGTCATCATTTACAATAAACGAATATTTATTTTTAAAAACATTTAAGCAAAGTTCATAGATAAGAACAGAAGCCAACGTAAGAATATTCAAATCTACAAATAGCCTTCTACATGAATGAAAGCGATCTACTCCTGCAAGGCAACGCACGATTCTCTTCTGCTGAGTGAATACCTGAGAGGCAGCCGGACGTGCTTCCCAGAAACAAATCCCATAGTTTAAGCGAGAGGCCACTTGTGCATAATCCACCGATAAAAAATGATTTTTGTTAGAACTCCTTTTAAATTACGAATGAGGAAACATTGCGTGTTCAATTTAGAACAAAGAGCTTCACAGTGTTGCCTTCAATTCAAAATATCTTTAATTGTAACCCCTAAAAATATTGTGTACTCTATTTATCTCCCGATTATCAATCTGAACATTTATTTTTAAGTCCTTTATTTGTACACTAGTATAATAAAATACAATTAAAAAATAATTATTTCATACCTGCCGTGTACAAAAGGCGAGGTTCAGTTCGACAGATAACAGTATCTATCGACTGTTCAACTAACCCGAAAAGAAAAAACTAAACTAAATAAAGTAAGTTACAAAGCTAAATTTAAAAAAGAAAACAAAAATTCAAAATTTTAAAAATACATTTAAAAACTATTAAAAAAAAAATACATCTAAATGCTGTTAGAGACCTACCGATTACGCCCCGAAAGACGCCCTAGAATGAACCGCTTAAAACCTTTATTAGACATTTCGAAAATATCTTCTGAAAAGTTATTCAAGTGCTTGGCCACAAAATAAGAAAAAGACCGTTCAAATAGTGCAGTGCTATGAGCTGGAATTGTAAGTTTACCCTTAAACCTAATATTTATATTATGAATGTCAGTACGAAATCGAATCCTACGATATAGGTACGGCGGTGACTTATTTATTATTATTTTGTGACATAGGCAGAGCAGATGAAGATAACGGCGATCACTCATAGTAAGCCAACCAGATTCAACAAAAGCATTGCCTATTCTTTCAAACTTGCGTATTCCAAATATAAGACGAATACATGAATTCTGTAATTTTTGAATACGACCAGCCACTCTAGCGGTAATACAAGGACCATACACAACGTCGCAGTAGTTTAAATGTGACAACACCAATGCATTACATAACATCAATTTCAGATTTCTATTTAGTACATGTCGATGCTGAAATAGCAGTTTAAGGTTTACGTATGCCCTTTGCAAACACAAATTTATATGATCTGCAAATCTTAGATCCTGATCCATGTAAAGTCCCAAGTTTTTGCTGCTGCTTTAATTTTAATTGGAAAATTATTTATTTTTATTGAAGTGGGGAAGTTGTCTAGGAAATATTGTTTGTCATTCTTCTTACCAAAGAGTAAACCTACAGATTTTTCCGGATTTAATAATAAGTTGTGTGCTTTTGCAATACTTAAGAATTGAGATAAATCAAAGTTTAATGCTGAAACTGCTTGAGAACACTCCTCTGGAGAAAATGATAAATAAACCTGTGTGTCATCAGCATAAAAATGATAATTTGAGGAGAGAAAAGCACCAGTAAGTCTAGATGTGTAAACGCTAAACAAAAGGGGTCCCAAAATAGAGCCTTGTGGAACTCCAGTGGTAATATTCTTAAAGGATGATTGTTTACCCTTATATCGCACAGCTTGTTTCCTTCCTGATAAATACATTGTCATTAATCGTGCTGCCATTTCAGAAAGTCCAACATACTTTAATATTGCGATAACCATTCTGTGGTTAAGTGTATCGAATGCTTTACTAAAGTCCAGCAAAACCAACATTGTAAGTCTACCCCTATCCCAGGCCGACAAAATGTCATCGGTAATACTCAACATAACAGTATCACATCCATGTAGCTTTTTGTATGCAGATTGATGTACGGGAACTGTTTTCCTTTTGTAAAGAAAGTATTTAGTTGGTTATGTAATAGCTTCTCCAGTATTTTCGCAAAGGTGGGTATAATACTTATTGCTCGTAGCTGATTTAGGGATTCAACTAAAGAAGTTTTTGGAATTGGAGTTACCAGGGCCTCTTTCAAGAATTGGGAAATACAGAATTGTCAATACAAAAATTCATAATATGTGTAATATACGGCAAGAGAAAAGGTGTGCACAGATTTATGGAAAAGATATTAATTCCATCAACACCAGTAGCTGTTGTTTTTATTGAGGAAATTACCTGCAACACATCAATCTCACTAACACTTTGAAACTCAAAAACTGAATCCGAAAACTTTCCTTGTTCATAAAAACTTATTACGTTATCATCATCGGGAAGCCTAGGCACAGAGCTTATAAAATGGTTATTGATTATCTCAACATTTGCAAATTGATCAGGTATACAGTTATATGAGTTTGATTTTCCATTTAGAAATCTTAAATGCGACCATAATTCCTTGGGATTATTATTAATAAACCTATTTGTATAAAAGCTTCGTTTTCTCTCTTTTAATTGCTACAGTAAACATATTTCTTATATTCTTATAATTAATCCAGTCAGTCTTTCCGTTGAAAAGAATGGACGCATCATCGGCATAAATTGCTGAGACGCATTCCTTATCCAAGACCGAAGATATGTCGTTCGTATATAAAATGTAAAGGATTGGGCCCAATATGGACCCTTGTGGCACTCCTATATTAATATTTATTGTACCTGAATTTGAGACCACCCTATTAGAGTCTATAACTTGATTAATGGACACAAACTATTGTCTATTTTTTAAAAAAGTTGATATCCAGTTTAATGCGAGGCCTCTTATGCCATGGTCTTCAAGCTTTTCAAGCAGTATATTGTGATTTACACAATCGAATACCCTGCTAAGATCACAAAACATCCCAACAGGACATTCACCTGCCTCCATCAGGCGTATAACGTCCATATAAAAGTGATTAATTGCATCTGCTGTAAACTTTTTCCCCGAAAACCAAACTTATTAGAAATTAAAACATTTTCACGAATCAAAAATGCATTTAATCGTTCCACAAAACAGAATTCAAAATTTTTTAAGAAACTAGACGAAATTGCCACTGGGCGATAATTTTCCAACAACTGTGCTCTTCTTATAGACTGGGACCATCTTATTAATTTTAAGCACTTCCGAAAAAGTGCCTTTTTCAAAAGATTTATTCACCACAAATCCCATAGGATCAACGATAATATCAATTATCCTCTTTAAAATAAAGCTTGGTATACCGTCATGCCCAAATGATCTTTTATTTATAATTTTAGACTTTACCATATTTAAGAATTCACGCTTCTCATATGCAAACAAATAAATGCAGTTTCCAAAGTTTTCCTAAGTAATTTTTTTTTTTAATTTTATTTTTACTTTTTAGTTGTTTTAAAACTTAAATCAGAGCATCTTGAAAAAACCTGTTAAAACTTACCGCTATATCTTCTGGACCAGTAACAACTTTGTCCCCATTTTTTATAGTCGTTATTGACTGTTGCTGATTTTGCTGTGTCAGCGATTTTACAACTTGTCAAGCAGACCTTGTGGGATTTTCGGAATTTACAATTTGATTCTGATAAAAATGCCTGTTGGTTTCACTCACCAAAAGCGCGTGACGTCTCCTTGCCTCCTTATAAACAGGCTTCAGACAATTATACTTTTTTATTTGAAATTTTGGTCCCTAAGATTTTGGCTAGATGTCCTTACCTCTTGAGAAATCCATTTTTTTTTTATTAAGCCTACAAACAACACTCTTCAAAGGAAAATTAAGATTAAAATAATACAAAGGAAACATTTAAGAAACATTTAAGGGACTCATCGAAATCTTGCTCTGTGTAAATGTTACTCCAGTTCTCCTGAGAAAGATCTTTTATAAAGATTACAATATTTACTTCACTAAAGATACGTTTTTGTTTATGTAAATATTCCTTGGGTTTTACACGAGATTCGCCAGTATTTACAAAAACAGTATTGTGATCAGATAAAATATTTTCCCAAACTACTCTGTAAGAATCTAATGAGTTGGTAAAAACATGATCCAACACATATTCACCTCTAGTTTTTGGTCAATAATGTTATTATTTATATTAAAACCTGACAATAAATCAGTTATTTTTTATAGTATATGTTATATCTATTTGGATCAATATTAAAATCTTCTGTAAAAATTATATTTAAAAGTAGGATTATATATTTTATTTAGTAGCCTATTTAATTTATTAATAAAAAAGTCAAAATTACTAAAATCGGGTGATCTATAACACACTAAAATTAAAGTGTTTTTAGTTTTTCTGTTTGTGTATGCCATAACGTAGCACAAATTTCAAATTGCTTTTCAACACAATGTTCCTCAATAATTATGCATTTTGTAGATAGATCACTGCGACACCAAATTCCTACGCCACCACCCCTAAAACTTCGTCTACAAAAATTTAAAATATTTTTAAACCCCAGAACTAAACTCCATGATTCCTGAGAACACAGGTTTCCGTTAAACAGATAAATTTAAGGTTTTAAAAAGATTGAATATAATCTGCATTAATAAGATCACACTTTTCAAGTGTTAACGCCCGACAGTTAATTAAAAGTAAGTCATAATGTTCGGTTCTCATTCTCGGTCTCGATTCTGAAAAAAACGACTAACTAAAGCACCGTATGGCCAAATATCAGCATTCATGGCTTTATCAAGGTTAGTAAAATCTAGTGTTTACCTTAAATTAACTATATTCCTCCAGATATTTTGATTTTAACTGTTCACATTCCACCTCCGGAAAATGCCGGGATGGCAGGGCATGCGCATACGCACTCCCAATGTCAAAATCGGCGGTATATTCAAAAACATTGATTTATTGAGTAAATATACGCCACAACATTAATAAAAAGTTTGAAATGTGGTTAATACTGAAATTTATTAATAATTTAATGACTACTAAATATTGGTAATTTAGTGCTAATGGTGTATTAAAATCTATTTGGTAGAAGTCTATTTTTTCTTAGATTGGAATAGGTTAATGTGGAAAAATATATATAAATTTTAGGAAATAAAAATTAAAAATGAAAATCTAAATAGAATTATTTCTTGAAAACTAAACTTTTATTGTGAAATTACATATTTAGCAAAAAGAATGGTTGTAAAATGTAAAGAGAATTTTAAAAATATATAAAAATAGCACGCTTAAAGTTACAACCAAATAAATTATAGATTTATTTGATACTATTTAGTTAAAAGGTATTATAGTGTATAGGTATGTGCTTATACTAAGAAAAGCGTAGTAGGATTTCAGTTTCCATAGACCACTGTGTGGTCCATTTTCGATATCTAGTTCTTTTATCCCTAGAGTTTCTAGACTGTGGAACCTACTGCCAGCGGAGGTCTTTCCTTCCCCCAAATCTTCAAGTTTTAAGTCTCGTGTTAACAAACTTCCTCTACCCTGCTTAAGACACCCACGGTACGTTAGTATTTAGGCTTTGAGCCTTGCGTGGATTATCCAAAGATAAAAAATAAAGCCAGACTTCTAAAAATCTAGACTCACAATAAATTTCTGTAGAATTCTAGTCAAGAAAATCGACAGGTTAGCATTGAATTAAACTATTTCAGAAGCCTCAAAGACTCTTCGATAACCGCATAAAAAACAAAGTTTTTCTTGCTTAAATGGCAGTGGTGGTCCTTTGTCTAAAACATAAATAGGAATTTTTGTATCCGCTCTTTTCCACCACTAACTTGAATATAATATTTGCTGCGAATTCTACCATTGTCCCTCCAGCTAATCATTCATTTCAACTATTGCCCCAATTGCCCGATATTATCTTTAGGTAAGACACATTAAGCGTATTCTCTTTCTTTTAACACCAAGAAATCGTCTGGTCTAAATGGCATACCAGCAATCGTTTAAAAAAATGTGCTCCAAAACTTGCACCCATTTTGGCTCGGCTCTTTCGAATTTCTTATATGTGACAATTCTCCTACGAGCTGGCATTTATTAAATAAACGATTTACCAGAAGATTTATCTATTTGCTGGTTACTAGGCGCGAAATACAAAAGCGTATCAGGCCTCCTTGTGTATCAACCCTTCCTAGTCTCCCCTACACACCGATTTTTAGGTTATCGGACATATAGAAGCGATTGCAAAAGAAATATAGTCAGGAACTCTAAACCACTTTTCCAAGTCATTACTAACAAGTTAATTTTTCGTGAGGTTATTTTGACGAGATGCCCAACTTTTTCCTTACAACAATTTTCGTTGGTGGTAGCTTACGAAAATTGTTGTAAGGAGAAAAGTTGGTCGTCTCGTCAGAATGAAGCTACTCACGAAAAATTATCTTGTTAGTAATGACTTGGAAAATCGTCCAGGGATCCCTAACTAATAATGTTTTATTAAAAAAATCCAAATCTCGGTCACTTTATCAGTAGGTAATAAAATATTTTTATAAGCGTGTAAGCAGAATATAATATCTAACCATATATATTTTATATTTTCAGTATTGGCACAAGAAAAGTCAGAACAGGGATTTTTGGAATCAAGTCATGAATTCACTGGTTTGGTTGAACTTATCAGTATTTTTACTGGTTACTATGTTTATTCATGAAAGTTACTCATGCACCTGCTCAAGGATATATGATCCAGTATGTGCATCCAATGGCCAAACTTATAGTAATAAGTGTGTATTTGAGTGTGAAAGTGGAAAAATTTTACGTGATAACAAAACAGGAATAAAGATAGTAAAATATTGTTCTTGTGAAGAGAAAGAAGAATGGTAGAACAGGTTTACAAAATAAAAAAGTGGTTTGTGCTAGATATACGAAAAAAGTTCTCGGGTATTTTTTTACGCTTACCACAAATCTTAAGTCAAAACCAGGAGTCAAAATGTAAAAAAATCGAGTAAATCCAAAAAAGCCGTAAAAATAATGTTCTAATAGTTTTTTGTGTATGTTCTTTTCATTTTACGGTTATTGCTTGCTTCTCTCTATAGCAGGGGTCACCAACTACTTTCATTAGGGATCCTTCTTTTAAAATAACATGACCGTCGCCGCCCGAAAAGAAAAAGCTCCCGAGCCGCATATTCAGTAACAGTAGACGCGCTAGACTTTCAGCAGCTCTTCGGGTCTTTTCGGATGTTCGCTGCGGCCGAGGTTTCGACTTGACTTGACAAAAGGTAGCAGACGCACAAGAACTGAAAACTGAAAAATTCGCGTTTTACTTTTTTTCTAGCAAATATTTATAATATAAAGAAATTTGAGGATAAGAATCTTATTAGATGTAATTTAAAATCAAAAGCCGAGCTTAATGTAGGTTTTGGTTTTTAATATGATCAGTTTATAAAATAAAAATATGAATATAAAATATTTGGTGCCTAATATTTGTACGAGACCTTTAAAATAAAAAAAAATGGGCTTCTTTATTTTTAATATGAATTGTTTTAAAATTTAGGGCAATGCAGAAGCTCCCAAACGATAAATCGCAAGTACTATATCTATTAACCATTAAAAAAATGTCGATGGGGTCATATCTTTTAAAATCTTTACCTAAAAAACGAATGAGGTATTTTTACATTAATTATAAAGTGTTTTCTTAATTCTTGTGTGTAAGGTATTATTTATTTAAACCAGATACGATATGTTTAAAAAAATCATAATTTTTCACATGAAAAATAATCATTTAGGTAATATAAAAAGGAGAAAAATAATCTCTAGTTTTATGTTGTTTTCTTATTTTTTAATTTATTGTAAATCTATAAAAAAATACTATATTAGGTAATGTATTTTATTTATTTATTGTCTTTTTAAATAAATACATCACTTATAAAAACTAAAAAGTTATTTTTTCTTCAGTATTAAATATATTAAAAAACTTTAATGTTATCGAATTGGAAAGTATTTGAAGGTACGAAACAGCAGACGTTCAAGCTCTAGACTTTCTGCTGCCGTTGTCAAAAGCGACTCGGAAGTCTAGCGCGTCTGCTGTTACTGAATATGCCCCCGGGCCGGAAGCGGTCGGGGTTTTCGCGTACTGCATTCTAGCGATAAACTGAAACTGAGGTTTTGGGCATTTTCGACGAAACGTTGTGTGAATAGTTAAATAAAGAGAATTAAAATCTAAAATTCTTTTAGTATTACTTATGAAGAATCATTGTCTACCACATTTAAAGAGACAGGGAGATATTGTAAAACATTTAAAAAAAGGTTTTTTTTACCCTAAAAACAAAAAGACTATTGTAGGTATTTAATTTACAACAAGTCGGTTAGGTCGAAAAATAAATAAATAAATAAATAAAGGAGATAAATATTTGTACAAAATAAGACCTTTATTTTTTTATAACTTTACTCTTTAAAGAAAACATTATGGTATAATTCCATATTTGCGGAGTGTCTTCTGTAAACTAATTATTCATATTGACATGCATAAATTCCTTAACTACCGAATTCAAGTATATCGCATCAGCTATTTTAAATTTATATCGGCCAGTAATGCAATAACAAAACAAGCATTCTGATTTCTGATTCAAATGTACAAAACATTTAAGTGGTAGTGGTAGAGGAGCTTTCGCCTGAGGAGGTACCACCCCACCACCTTTAAAGGACCCGTGAAGTCTTAACGGACGTTTCTGGGTTCTGGGTGTGTGAGTCAGCTCTTTCCTTCTTCCTTCTTTCTTTCTTTCTTTTTTTCCTTTTAACCCCCCAAACTATGTACAAATGATGGCGGCACACCCGGAAGTAAAATGTTCCGGAGGTAAAATACCCTCCATTCGGATCTCCGGGCGAGGGGTGCATCCGGGAGGCCTTCATCGAGAAGTTTAATTTCTTTGCAAACATATGTGGGCTTAACACCAATATAAACTCCGTTCACCATCACCTTCAGTCATCTAAGTCCCCACATACTGTTTCTAACAGAAACACAAATAAGTTCTAAATCTTCAACCAGCCACCTTCTCTTTCCAGGCTACGAACTTATTTCGTCTTTTCGCCCACATGGTGGCGTATGTGCTTACGTCCGCAACGATCTGGCTTGTGCTCGAGTTTCCAATCTTGAATCGGGTAGGCCTGATATCCTTTGGCTTAAACTTTCCTTAGGTCTTCAACTAAATTTATCTGCTGTTTGTACCGGTCCCCATCTAATAATTCCTATGTCGAATTCTTTGACTTTCTTTCAACAAAGATCGATAGCATAATTTCTCAGTTTCCATCGGCTGAAATAATCGTGCTTGGCGACTTCAATGTCCATAATAAGGGATTGGTTGGCTCTTCAAAACTGGACCCCAAGGCAGAGCAGCCGAAATCTTCGCAGTCAGTAACTCTCTTACCAACCTTATTATGGAACCCACCTACTTTCCTAGAGTCCCAAATCATAGTTCAAATCCCCTTGATCTCTTTCTTACTACCAACCCTGAACTTTATCAAACATCTGTCTCAGCTCCCCTAGGTCGCTCAGATCATGGCTTAGTTACTATATCTTACCCTGCACATCCCGAGGTAAATGAATACATGCCACCACGCACCGTATGGCACTACAACTCAGCCGACTGGGATGGCCTGAGGGACTTCTTCGCCACTTTACCCCCTGGAATTCCATCTGCTTTTCTTCTGGTGATCCTTCTGAAATTTGCAGTCAACTGACGGAATCAATTCAATTGGGCATTGAAACCTATATTCCACACACCATCAAGAACCCCAAACAATCCAATAACAAACCCTGGTTTTCCAAATCTTGTGATAAAGCTAGAATTTTAAAAGTTCGTGCTCACAAAAAGTTTCTACAGGATCCTAGTCCAGAAAAACCGACAGGCCAGCATTGAAGCAAGAAACTACTACAATCAAACAATTTCTGAAGCCAAAGACTCCTTCGACAATCGTATTAAAAACAAAGTTCTTTCTTGCTCAAATGGCAGCAAATCTTTCTGGTCCTTTGCGAAAAACATAAGTAGGAATTTTTGTACCAGTTCTTTTCCGCCACTAGCTTTGGAAGATGAAATTGTTTCTACCGCTAAAGGAAAGGCAGAATTATTTGCTAAACAATTTGCTGCCAATTCAACCCTTTGACCCTCCCATAAATCATCCAATTCCAGCGGTTACCCCAGTTCCTCATAAAATGCCCGATATTATTTTTAAGGTAAAACACATTAAGCGTATCCTTTCTTCCCTTAACACCAAGAAATCGTCTGGGCTGGATGGCATACCAGCAATCGTTTTAAAAAATGTGCTCCAGAACTTGCACCAATCTTAACTCGGCTCTTTCTGAATTTCTTACAACACAGGTATCTTTCCGGAAAGCTGGAAAGCTGCACGTGTTCAACCTATTCCCAAGAAAGGATCTAAATCTCTTCCATCTAACTATAGACCAATTTCA